>WNWK01034887.1:0-20157 GCA_009830355.1 Cherax destructor
CCTCTCCACCTGTAGCTCTACAATGTACTCAAAGCTAAGCACCATATGGTCACTGGCTCCCAGGGGCTCTCGTGCGTTATGTCTTCAATATCTGAGCTGTTCAGGGTGAATACAAGGTCCAGTCTTGCTGGTTCATCTTCTCCCCTCTCTCTGGTCGTGTCCCTGACATGTTGGTGCATCAGGTTTTCCAGTACCACGTCCATCATCTTGGCTCTCCAAGTTTCTGGACCCCCACGTGGTTCATGATTCTCCCAGTCGATCTCCCTGTGGTTGAAATCTCCCATGACCAGTAGCTTCGCTCTGCTCATGTGTGCTTTTCTTGCCACCTCTGCCAGGGTGTCCACCATCGCTCTGTTGTTCTCATCGTATTCTTCTCCTGGCCTCCTGCAGTTCTGTGGTGGGTTATACATCACTGCAATGATTATCTTATGCTCCCCAGACTGGATGGTACCTACTATGAATTCCCGTTCTCTACCCCCCTCCACTCCTACCATTTCCTCGAATCTCCAACGGTGCCTTACAAGCAGTACAACCCCTCCACCCCCCCTGCTCCTCCTATCTTTCCTCAGGATCTGATATCCCTGCGGGAAGATTGCATCTGTTACTGTCTCATTTAGTTTAGTTTCTGTGACCGCTATGATGTCTGGAGATGCCTCATCTATTCTTTCATTCCACTCTTCATACTTATTCGTAATTCCATCCGCATTTGTGTACCAAACCTTCAACCTTGTTTCCAATACTGTGGCCCTGGGGAGATCTTGGTGGGATGGGGTGTGGGCAGGGTGCCCGCAGGGGTTGGAGCATGGGTGGGGGTGATTGTATGGTTGGGGTATGGGCAGGTGGGGTGCAGCTTGAGGTGGGGGTGGGGGTAACTGTGACGGTGGGTTTTCATTTGCTAGGGTGGGGACAGGGGCCTGATATGTGGGTGTGGTGCTAGAGTGTATGGGTGTCGTGGGTTGTTTGTGATATGAGGCCCGCTGAGGGTATTTCCAGTGTGTGTGTTTGTCCTGCTTGGGCTTGGTGTCCTCCGTATCTCGCTGTCTCCCCTCCCCCCTCTCTCCTCCTTCTTAACCTCTCCCTCCGGGCCTCCCTTTCTTCCTGTGTTCTGTCTCGATCTAGATATACATTCCGGTACCCCTGGTTCGTCCTCAGCCGAGCTTTCTCTTGCAGGATCATGGTGCGTGCTGATTCTGCCTTGAATATTACCTTGAGGGGTCGACTTCTTCCCTTTGTGTACCACCCGATTCTCCGAAAATTTGTCACTTGAGATGAGTCTCCCCCTATTGCTAGCATGATACCATCGATCTGTTCTGTCTCCTCCTGTTTCCTTCTGTCGTGGGTGTCTCCTTCGACTTCCTTCAGGCCATAGATGAACATCGACTTCTCCCTTTCCTCCTCCCACTGTGTCTCCCATTGCCTTGTCACAGGTGCATTATCCTCTCCCGGTGCTGTCATGACTGTATTCCCCGTGTTCCTTTGTGTGTCCGGTCTGCTCTTACGTCCCTGTCCGCTGCAGTGTGTTGTGGGGGTCTCCATGATTAGCGTGTCTGCTGTTTTGTCTACCCTCTCATATGTTGTTTCTGTGCTCCCATTCGTTGGTCCTGTGGTGTGTTTGAGTGTGTGTGTGTGTGTGTGTGTGTGTGTGTGTGTGTGTGTGTGTGTGTGTGTGTATTTACTTAAAGTGTATGTATATAGGAATATGAGGATGTCAAGTTTTATTGTGATAGCCCTGAAAAAAAAAACCAGAAACTTAAAACCGTTTTTACTATTTACTATATGCAAACTCTGGCGTCTGCGTACGGGGAAACTGGACATTGGAAATATGTTGCAGATGAGTTCACAAGATTGAAAATGGATTAGTTAAATTTATCTTATTCTCAAAAGTATGAAAATGTATCTTGTTTTTTCGTTAAAAACTAAAATTTACAATTTTGTTCGTTTTTTCGGTGTAAATCAATAAAATAAAATGTTTTGAAAGTGAAATTGAGGAACATTTTCATTTGACATTCAAGAACAATGACTTCTTGTATAATATCAGAAAGAACTTTTAATGATTTGTTAATAGATAATGAAGGTAGACATACGGACAGACATATAATTTTCTTGTCAGATAATTGCGGATAAAGAAGTAAAGTATATTGAATCTTTAAATGGCTATAATTTTCCTTTTATTCATCCATTTTTGTGCCTCAGTTCCATAATGATAACTTTTATACATTAAAACAGGAAAAAAATGATTAATAATGGCAGGAATATCTACAAAACACCAAAAACATTGTAAAATAGATTACAGTTTTTGACAAGAAAATGTATTCTGGCAAAATTCACAATTTTCGATAACGCGGCCTAGAAAATTCATAGAAACAAACTTTAAACACCAAAATTTTGTGTTAATTACGCTCTATTTTTTTGAAAGAAAGAAAAATTGATTACTTTAAAAAGGAAAAAATCTGCAGAAGAAATCCACATCTTAATTAAAACATACGAGGGATTTTGTTTTTTAAGCATGACTGGCATTTAGGACTCATGAGAGTAAGAAGGTATAGGGTGAAACAACGCATGAATCAGGTATAGGGTGAAACAATGCATGTATCAGGTATAAGGGTGAAACAATGCATGTATCATGTATAAGGGTGAAACAATGCATGTATCAGGTATAAGGGTGAAACAATGCATGTATCAGGTATAAGGGTGAAACAATGCATGTATCAGGTATAGGGTGAAACAATGCATGTATCAGGTATAAGGGTGAAACAATGCATGAATCAGGTATAGGGTGAAACAATGCATGTATCAGGTATAAGGGTGAAACAATGCATGAATCAGGAATAGGGTGAAACAATGCATGTATCAGGTATAAGGGTGAAACAATGCATGAATCAGGTATAGGGTGAAACAATGCATGAATCAGGTATAGGGTGAAACAATGCATGTCTACCTGGAGTCTACCTGGAGAGAATTCCAGGGGTCAACGCCCCAGCGGCCCGGTCTGTGACCAGGCCTCCTGTTGGACCAGAGCCTGATCAACCAGGCTGTTACTGCTGGCCGCACGCAGTCCAACGTACGAACCACAGCCCGGCTGATCAGGTACCGACTTGAGGTGCCTGTCCAGTGCCTTCTTGAAGACAGCCAGGGGCTTGTTGGTAATCCCCCTGATGTATGCTGGGAGGCAGTTGAACAATCTTGGGCCCCTCACACTTATTGTGTTGTCCCTCAACGTGCTAGTTGCACCCCTGCTCTTCATTGGGTGGATGTTACATCGCCTGCCGAGTCATTTGCTTTCGTACGGAGTGATTTTTGTGTGCAAGTTTGGTACTAAGCCCTCAAGAATTTTCCATGTGTATATAATAATGTATCTCTCCCGCCTGCGTTCTAGAGAGTACAGGTTTAGGAACTTCAAGCGTTCCCAGTAGTTGAGGTGGTTTATCGCACTTATGCGTGCGGTGAAGGTTTTCTGCACATTTTCAAGGTCAGCAATTTCACCCGCCTTGAAAGGTGCAATTAGTGTGCAGCAATATTCCAGCCTAGATAGAACAAGCGATCTGTAAAGTGTCAACATGGGCTTGGCATCCCTGGTTTTGAAGGTTCTCATTATCCATCCTGTCATTTTTCGAGCAGATGCAATTGCTACATTGTTACAATGCATGTATCAGGTATAAGGGTGAAACAATGCATGAATCAGGTATAGGGTGAACAATGCATGTATCAGGTATAAGGGTGAAACAATGCATGTATCAGGTATAAGGGTGAAACAATGCATGTATCAGGTATAAGGGTGAAACAATGCATGAATCAGGTATAGGGTGAAACAATGCATGTATCAGGTATAAGGGTGAAACAATGCATGTATCAGGTATAAGTGTGAAACAATGCATGCATCAGATATAGGGTGAAACAATGCATGTATCAGGTATAAGGGTGAAACAATGCATGCATCAGATATAGGGTGAAACAATGCATGCATCAGATATAAGGGTGAAACAATGCATGTATCAGGTATAGGGTGAAACAATGCATGTATCAGGTATAAGGGTGAAACAATGCATGCATCAGATATAGGGTGAAACAATGCATGTATCAGGTATAAGGGTGAAACAATGCATGTATCAGGTATAAGGGTGAAACAATGCATGCATCAGATATAAGGGTGAAACAATGCATGTATCAGGTATAAGGGTGAAACAATGCATGCATCAGATATAAGGGTGAAACAATGCATGTATCAGGTATAAGGGTGAAACAATGCATGTATCAGGTATAAGGGTGAAACAATGCATGCATCAGGTATAGAGGAGGATCTAAAACGAGAGGTTGTAGATAATATGGTATGAATGAGGAAGATATCAGGTGAAATAAGGCAGAGAGGAGAGTATAACGCTATCAAATAAGGTATATTTCCTTATTGGTAGTTAAGCAATTTAAATCATTCGTTAATAAGAATTCTGTATTTTTCAAATATGACTTATTTACTTGTAAAACAGGTATATCATTCTTTTTTATTTATTTTATTTATTAACACATAGGCCGTTTCCCACCAAGGCAGGGTGGCCTGAAAAAGAAAAACTTTCATCATTATTCACTCCATCACTGTCTTGCCAGAGGCATGCTTACACTACAGCTACAAAACTGCAACCTTAACACCCCTCCTTCATATCATTCTTATGGGTAAAAAACAGTGATGGTTAGGTGACACCAAGAGCATCATAAAGGTGTTTTTTTTAGTTTGGTGAACAGATGGATGAACCTGGAATTTTATGATGCATAATTGTTCTTATCTGATACTGAAACTCTGAGATGTTTAAACTGATAATCCTGCAGGTGCCACTGTGTCACCCTGAAGGAAATTGAGAAATCTAAAATGGCTGCTAAGGTGGTGGCTATTATCCATGAATCCTAAAAGACGTATTTGTGGAAAGAGTAGAATTATTTCTGGTATACTTGTCATCCTTGCCCAGTAACTTCTACCTATAATAGTACAGACAACTTCTCAACTCACAGCTAACATTGCGTCTTCTGTTTCGACAACAAACCAAGTGTCATATTACGATCTGTATATTGACACCCTAACATTAATAACATCAAACCTAAGGGAGTAATGAAAATAAATCATCCATAATGTTACCGTCTCCATTATCATAACTTTGAGTTTCTTTCTCTGCATCATTTCCTAGAGTGTCCTTTGTCATATAGCTTAAGTAGCTGTTAGATCCTCGACATAAGCTGATCACTGCTGCCGCTGCTGCTGCCGCTATATAAGACAAAGGAAAATTTGTGTATGCAATAATTTCGCAAAAATCATTCTGAACCTAACGAAAAAATATATTTCATTGTGTTTGCTTATTATTAAATTATTGTAAACGTATCTAAAATATATTTAGTTGGGTTAGGCTAAATTAAATTGCACTTGTTATAATAAGGTTAGGTAAGTTTTCTAAGTTTCTTTTGGTACAAAATTATAAATTTTTACATTAACATAAATGGAAAAAGACACAAATACAGATTAGTGCAATTCTTTTATTGATAAAGTTTCGCCCAGACAATTGACTTTATCACGTCCCAGACAAATCATCCTGGAGAGAGAGGACGTGGGAGCTTAGTGACGTGAAGAGTTAGGTGAGTTAACTTGAAGTTGATGACTGAAAAGAAGTTCTAGTGTTCGTCCATATTGTGACCTAAAGGATGCTCCTTATGGGTCATAGGCCGCCTGTATATGTCAGTTATTTCCAAAATCTGGCCCAAGTGACCTTGTACAGGTGTTGAAAATCTGACACTGATTGGATGAGACCTTCTTGAGTTATGAAAAAAAATAAAACAAAAATTTGGAGGAACAAAAAAAATGAAAAAAACAAAATGAGGCAACCTCTTAAAGGTGTGCTTTCAATAATATCTCATAAACAATCACTTAATTATTTAAACTTAAAAATAACTTTTCTTAATTACAGTTAAAATTTCAAGAAGATAAAATAATACTATTACGTTTAAAGTTTCCCGACTGCATGAAGGATATTGAAGCTGCATTAACCTAGACACCACAGTGGGTTAGTACTGACCTCTTAGTTTCAAGACGAAGGTAAACATCTCTGTGAGGGATGTTTTTATCGCTGGTAAATATTTTGATCGCATTAGAGCGCAAGCAAACTTTCTCTCTGTCAGAGGCGTTCTTCTTGGGTCTGCCTCGGTGGGTCGTATATTGATGGGTAAGATGGGCCAATTTTTCCGCTCTGGAAAAATCGTTTACTGAGCTCATAATCGATGAAGCAAGGTAGAAACTTTGAGTCTGCTATTGGCAGTGCTCAGCAAACATTGCCTAACAGTAGTAGGTCGTGCTATGCCTTGAAGCCTTGAGCTCCGAGGAAATTTCGAGGTAAATCGACTCTCAGGTCAATTTCTTTGGAAGGCTGGTTCAATATGAACAGGCTGCATTTGGAATGTAGTGAAGGTTCCTGACTGCAGATGACTTGATTGCCTCCAGATAGCATCTGACCTGACGAAATTGGCCGAAATGCGTTCAACCGCATGGGGGGGTTGTGAAATGCTACACGCTACGGGAATCTACCATGTCTGCCAGCAGCATTATTATTTTGGCAGCGAAATTTCCCACAAACCTGACATGTGACTATTGTCACAGTGCTTAACATCAGCAAAGGTTTGAATACACACACACACACACACACACACACACACACACACACACACACACACAGAAGAAGAGCTCACATGGGTAGAGCGAAGTTACTACTTATGGGTGATTTCAATCACAGGGAGATTGACTGGGAAAACCTGGAGAAACATTGGGATCCCGAAACAGGGAGAGCCAAAATACTAGATGTGGTACTGGAAAACCTCATGCATCAACATGTTAGGGACACTGCCAGAGAGAGAGAGGTGAGAATGAACCAGCAAGACTGGACCTCGTATTCACGTTGAGTAGTTCAGACATTGAGGACATCACATACGAAAGGGCTCTCGGAGTTAGTGATCATGTGGTTCTGAGCATTGAATACATAGTAGAGTTACAAGTGTAGAGGGTAACAGGAGTAGGTTTGTAAAAGCCAAACTACAAAAGGGAAACTTCACAGGCATGAGGAACTTCCTGCAAGTGGTACAGTGGAAAAGAAAATTGGTAGGAAAATCAGTAAACGAATGCAGCACCAGTTTGGAACCCACATCTGGTCAAGCATACCAAGAAATTAGAGAAAGTGGAAAGGTTTGCAACAAGACTAGTCCCAGAGCTAAAGGAAATGACCTACGAAGAAATGTCAAGGGAAATCAACCTGACGACACTGGAGGACAGGAGAGTTAAGGGAGATATAATAACAACATACAAAATACTAAGAGGAATTGACAAGGTGGACAAAGACAGGATGTTCCAGAGATGGGACACAGAAACAAGGGGTCACAATTGGAAGTTGAAGACTCAGATGAGTCAAAGGGATGTTAGGAAGTATTTCTTCAGTCATAGAGTTGTCAGGAGGTGAAATAGTCTGGACAGTGACGTAGTGGAGGCAGGAACCATACATAGTTTTATGACGAGGTTTGATAAAGCTCATGGAGAAGGGAGAAAGTGACCTAGTAGCGATCATTGAAGAGGTGGGGCCAGGAGCTATGACTCGACCCCTGCAACCACAAACAGGTGAGTACACGCATGGAGGGGCCGGGTTCAATTCCCGGTGGGGCAGAAACATTTCTAAGTGTTTCCTTACATACACACACACACACATATATATACAACAGGCCTAGTGTCTAATTGACATGTGCCTAGGACAAAATGGTAACAAACATTTATAGAGATCATCAGGAGAAGAGTAGTGGAGCACATAGAAAGGAACAGCTATAAAAGACAACCAGCACGGCTTCAGGGCAGGGAAATCCTGCGTCACAAATCTACTGGAGTTCTACGACAAGTTAAAAGAAGTAAGACAGGAGAGAGGGATGGGTAGACCGCATCTTCTTGGACTGTAAGCAGACTCTCGACGGTACCACACAAAAGACTGGTTGTAAAGCTAGAGGAGCAGGCAGGAACAGCAGGGAAAGTACTGCAATGGATCAGGGAATACCTGATAGAAAGGAAGCAACGTGTTTTGGTACTTGATGAGCTGTCAGAATGGGTACATATGACGAGTGGGGTCCCTCAAGGGTCAGTCCTATATAGGGTACTGCTTCTTGTATATGTGAATGAATTGACGCAAGGGATAGATTCAGAGGTGTAACTATTTGCAGATGATGTGAAGCTGATGAATATTAAACACATAAGCAACATCTGCGTATCTTTATTGTAGACCTTCGCCAACCAGCGGCTATATCAATAAAAATTCCAGGACATGACTAGAAGACAGTAGAACTATATACAAAGATGAGGTAATCGGTCCCTCTGCCTTGGAGTTGATGAACAGCACCGTAGTCGTGAAGTGTCTGAAGCTGGCGCTTACATACTGACGTCAGATGGTAAGGGACATGTAGCAGACGATGACATTGTCTCTGGTAGGCGGGATTCTCCAGTGGAAGTAGGTCATACCAGAGGACGGATCAGTAGTAGTAGTAGTGAAGAAGGTTGTGGAGATGTCCTCTGAAACATGATTCCACGATGTTGCAGTGTCTTACAAGTTGTACATGTCGTGAACCTAATAAGGAGAATACAAGCGGACGAGGATCAGGTAAACGTACAAGGGGATATGGACAGGATGCAAGCCAGGTCCAACAAATGACTCCTGGAGTTTAACCACAGCAATTGTAAAGTTGTGAAGATTGAGGAAGGACAAAGAAGACCGCAGACGGAGTACAGCCTAAGAGGACAAAAGCTGCAAAACTCACTCAAGGAAATGGATGATGGGGTGAACATCATACAGAGCACATCTCCTGATGCGCACACCAACCAAATAACTGCTGCAGCATTTGGACGCCTGGCAAACCTGAGAACAGCATTTCGATATCTAAGTAGGGAGTCATTCACGACACTGTACGCCGTGTACGTCAGGCCCATATTGGAGTATGCAGCACCAGTATGGAACCCGCACCTAGTCAAACACGTCAAGAAATTAGAGAAAGTGCAAAGGTTTACAGCAAGACTAGTCTCGGAGCTGAGGGGTACGTCCTATGAGGAAAGGATAAGAGAACTCAACCTGATAACACTGGAGGGCAGGAGGGATAGGAGGAATTGACAAGGTGGATAGGGACAGGATGTTTCAGAAATGGGACACAACACAAAGGGGACACAACCGAAAATTGAGCACTCAGATGAGACACAGGGATGTTAGAAAGTATTTCTTCAGTCATAGAGTTATCAGGAAGTGGAACAATCTGGAGAGTGATGTAGTGGCGACAGGATGCATACATAGCTTTAAGAAGAGGTACGATAAAGCTCATGGAACAGGCAGAGAGTGGACCTAGTACCACAAATAGGTGAGTACACGCACACCCTCACACACACACACAAGATATATATATATATATATATATATATATATATATATATATATATATATATATATATATATATATATATATATATATATATTATATATATATATATATATATATATGTATATATATATATATATATATATATATATATATATATATATATATATATATATATATATATATATATATATATATATATATATATATATATATATATATATATATATATATATATGTCTGCCGATTAGGTAAAACTTGCGAATTTGGCTTAAATAGCAACGCTCTTCTTGCCATATAAGACTAGCGAAAATTTGTGTATGCAATAATTTCGCCAAAATCATTCTGAACATAACGAAAAACATATTTCATTGTGTTTGTTTATTATTAAATTAATGTTAACGTATCTAAAATATATTTAGTTGGGTTAGGCTAAATTAAATTGCGCTTGTTGTAATAAGGTTAGGTAGGTTTTCAAAGTTTCTCTTGGTACAAAATTATAAATTCTTACATTAACATAAATGAAAAAATATATCTTTAAACGTATAAGAGAAAATTTTAGAAAGGACTAAAATTTTAGATGAGTTCTTGCTAATTGACCAGTTTTACCTAATCGGCACGACATATATATATATATATATATATATATATATATATATATATATATATATATATATATATATATATATATATATATATTTTTTGCAAAAGATCACTGTAAACAGGTGATATCAAAATATGCAAGACAACCACTATGAAAAAATAGAAGAATTCCAAGCGCTTTCGTGACTACTCACATTAATGTGACTACTCACATTAATGTGACTACTCACTATTATCAAGGAACATAGTTCCTTGATAATGTGATAGTCCTGAAGACGCTTGGAATTCTTCTATTTTTCATAGTGGTTGTCTTCATATATATATATATATATATATATAAAATATATATATATATATATATATATATATATATATATATATATATATATATATACATATATAGTATATACAGTGGACCCCCAGATTTCGTACTGCTCCCTACTCGAACAATTTGGTAAGTGCTTTTGTAAGTATATTTTTGGGGGTCTAAACGGACTAATCTAATTTACATTATTCCTTATGGGAACAAATTCGTTCGGTAACGGCACTCGAACAGCATTCTGGAACGAATTATGGCCGATAACCGGGGGTCCACTGTATATAAATTAGATTCATTTATAATTAATAAAATTTGGGAAGAATTTAATGATAAATTCTTGGGAAGAATAAGTCCCCGGGACCCGACGAGTTGTTTTCCAGGGTACTTAAAGAATGCAAGATGGAACTTAGTCAGCCATTAACGAATGTGTTTAATACGTCCATCCTAACTGGTGTTGTGCCAGAGATGTGGAAGATAGCTAATGTAGTTCCTATATTCAAATCAGGGGATAAGTCAATTCCATCAAATTACCGTCCAATAAGCCTCACGTCTATAGTAGGCAAATTACTAGAATTAATTATAGCTGATATTATTAGAAGTCACCTTGAAGAACATAATTTGATTAATGAATCTCAGCATGGGTTCACGAGAGGTCGTTCCTGCCTGACAAATTTACTGACGTTTTTCAATAAAACATTTGAGGCAGTAGACAGTGATAAAGAATATGATATAGTTTACTTGGATTTCAGTAAGGCCTTCGATAGAGTACCTCACAAGAGACTCTTAAGAAAGGTGGCAGCTCATGGTATAGGAGGCAAAGTTCTAGCATGGATAGAGGCATGGCTTACCAATAGAAAGCAGAGAGTTTCCATTAATGGGGTCAAATCTGAATGGGGATTAGTCACTAATGGCGTTCCACAAGGATAAGTTTTAGGCCCATTGTTGTTCATAATTTACATAAATGACCTTGATGAAGGAATTGCAAGTGACATGAGTAAATTTGCTGATGATACAAAAATAGGCCGTATGATTCATTCTGAGGAGGATACCAGTGAACTCCAGGAGGATTTGGACAAATTAATGTCTTGGTCTGAAAAGTGGCAGATGAAGTTCAATGTGGACAAGTGTAAGGTACTAGTCCTTGGTAATGAAAATATCCCTCGAATTTATAAACTAGGTGAAGTAGAGCTTAATCATACAGAATGTGAAAAAGACTTGGGAGTCATGGTAAGCAGGAATCTAAAGCCAAGACAACAGTGCCTAAGTGTGCGCAATAAGGCTAACAGATTACTAGGAATTATTTCAAGAAGTATAAGCAACAGAAGTCCAAAAGTTATTTTACAGCTCTATACATCACTAGTGAGACCTCATTTGGATTATGCAGCCCAGTTTTGGTCTCCTTACTACAGGATGGATATAGATTCATTGGAGAACATACAAAGAAGAATGACTAAAATGATTTACAGTATAAGAAATCTCCCGTATGAAGATAGACTTAGAGCGTTGAATCTCCACTCTCTGGAGAGACGTAGCATGAGGGGAGATATCATCGAGGTGTACAAGTGGATGATGGGCATAAA
This sequence comes from Cherax destructor, assembly GCA_009830355.1. NCBI lineage: Eukaryota > Metazoa > Arthropoda > Malacostraca > Decapoda > Parastacidae > Cherax > Cherax destructor. The sequence goes on from WNWK01034887.1 coordinate 11,920, forward strand.
CAAAGGAGATATTAATAAAATACTGAGGATATTGAACCAAGTAAGAACCAGAAATAACGGATTTAAATTGGATAAATTTAGATTTAGAAAGGACATAGGCAAGTACTGGTTCTCGAACAGAGTTGTAGATGCGTGGAACAATCTTCCGAGTAGGGTGATAGAGGCTAGGACCTTGGGTGGCTTTAAAAAGAGATTGGACAAATATATGAGTGGGAGGGGCTGGGTTTGATTAGTGTCGTGAGTACGGGAGTAAATTCTTAGGTAGTGGTGGTTTTTTTAAGGACTTGCCTTGTATGGGCCAGTAGGCCTTCTGCAGTGTTCCTCCATTCTTATGTTCTTATGTTCTTATGAAGAGTTTCGGGTCCTCTTCACAGAGTCGGGCGATGACACGCTACTGTGAGGTGTAGTCTTTGTTAGTATCATGTGACTGTGAGGTGTAGTCTTGCCCCTTTATAAGCCTGCTTGTTATGTTTTGTTTTATAGTTCCTTGATAATGTGAGTAGTCACGAAAGCGCTTAGAATTCCTCTATTTTTTCATAGTGGTTGTCTTGCATATATATATATATGCATAAAGATCACAGTAAACAGGTGATACCAAAATATGGAAGACAACCACTATGAAAAAATAGAGGAATTCCAAGCTATTTCGTGACTACTCACATTATCAAGGAACTATAAAACAAAACATTACGATAAGGCTTATAAAGGGGCAAGACTACACCTCACAGTCACATCATACTAACAAAGACTACACCTCACAGTTGCTTGACATCGCCCGACTCTGTGAAGAGGACCTTAAATTACATTCACTTGTAAGACGTAGAATGAGGGGAGACATGATCGAGGTATACAAGTGGAAAATGGGTATTAACAAAGGGGATATAAATAAGGTCTTGAGGATACCTCTCCAAGAGAGAACCCGCAATAATGGATTCAAGTTAGATAAGTTTAGATTTAGAAAGGATATAGGAAAGTATTGGTTTGGAATTGGTATTGAGTGGAACAGTCTGCCTAGTAGGGTTATTGAAGCTAGGACCTTGGGTAGTTTAAATTTAGGTTGGATAAATTCATGAGTGAGAGGGGTTGGATTTGAGTGGGACTCGCAAATGAGTGAATGGAATTGTCAAAGCTTATTTCTTGGGTAGCATTGAAAATTGGGTTGAGCAAATATTCTGTTAGTGGGACGGATTGTGAAGGACCTGCCTAGTATGGGCCAACAGGCCTGCTGCAGTGTTCCTCCTTTCTTATGTTCTTATGTTCTTATACCAAACTTATGAGTGTAAAACTCATCATTAAATACAAAATTTGCATCAACAATACAAAGTTTAATAAGTTGTTTTTAACATTAAAATTAGAATTTTTTCCAACAATTGGGCTCAAAATATTAACAAGCCATTTAGAAAGTTTATAAGAAACTGAACCAATGGAGCTAATAATCAAGATAGAGTTAAAGTGTCGGTTTTCTCCTCAATGTTCTTGAGAGCTTTACGTATTTGTAGTCCAGAGTTCATAGATGAAGAAATCTCTAAAATTTATGAAGTAGATAATGATTTAAAATACCCAAGAAACGTAATTGATAAATCTTTTAAAATAGCTAGGAATACTTTTTACAGTCCAAAAAGGGACAACCAACCTTATTCAACCAAAAATATGTTGGTTCTCCCTTACCATGAAAACTTGGTTGATATGCCTTCCTTTCTTAAGAATTTTAATGTCAAACTTGTATTTAAAAATCTTGATACAGTAAAAAAACTTTTGATAAAAAATTCCCCCCAAAATGCTGACGGATGTGTCTATAAGATTCCTTGTAAAATATGCGATAAAGTTTATTACGGTCAAACTGGTAAAAGTCTTGAACTAAGATTAAAACAACATAAATATAGCATTAGAACTGGACAAGATTCTAATGCTCTATTTATTCATGTGAGAGATTTTAACCATCCAATTGATTTTCAAAATGCTGAGAAGGTTGTATCAAGCAAGTCCATGGTTGAGAGGAATATAATAGAATCATGTTTCATTAAAAGCAGTTTTGAAAATAATAAGAATATTTCTTTTGGTTTATATAAATTGGGTATATATATATATATATATATATATATATATATATATATATATATATATATATATATATATATATATATATATATATATATATATATATATATATATATATATATCGTGCCGAATAGGCAAAACTGGTCAATTAGCAAGAACTCATTTAAAATTAGGTCCTTTCTAAAATTTATACGTTTGAAGATATATTTTCTTTTCATTTATATTAATGTAAAAATTAATAATTTTGTACCAAAAGAACCTTAAAAAAATTACCTAGCCTTATTATAACAAGCGTCATTTAATTTAGCCTAATCCAACTTAATATAATTTAGATAAGTTTACAGTAATTTAATAAAAAAACACAATGAAATATATTTTTTTTTCGTTAGGTTCAGAATGATTTTTGCGAAATTATTGCATACACAAATTTTCGCTTGTCTTATACGGTAAAAAGTGCGTTGCTATTTAATCCAAAATTGCAAGTAAAGTGGTAAAATGCTGTGTACTCTGATTCAGAGTTTGCAGTTTCGAGTCCTGCTGTGGACGTAGAGACAATGTTTATTTATATATATATATATATATATATATATATATATATATATATATATATATATATATATGTCGCCTGACACTGTGATGGATGTAGGTGTCAGCCAGCGTCGACACACAGGAATAGTCCCATGATAAGAGCATACCATTTTTCCAAGGATAGATGGTGATCCCGTCTGGGCAGTTTGCTGGGTTGTGGGTATTGTTGGCTGCTAGTGATCAGGGCTCTCTCTCGGCTGGGCATCCAGCTGTAGCGAGGGTTCTCTTTATGATGTCGTTGACTTCATTGTGTCTCCCATGCCATCCCTTGGTTTTGGAACAGTTAAGACAATGTAGACCATATTGGTTAGCTTGTGCATCGCTGCAAATACACGTATACTCCGTGTGAATTGTGGCAGCAAGGCGCAGAGCCACTGCAATACGGTGTGTGTGTGTGTGTGTGTGTGTGTGTGTGTGTGTGTGTGTGTGTGTGTGTGTGTGTGTGTGTGTGTGTGTGTGTGGCTGAAGTGAGTCAACCCACCACATATTTATCTCAGATACGATCCATCAAACATAAAATGACACTAATAAGGCGATTTGCGGTTCAAACTTGAAGTGGTGGGGGTTGTGGGGGTAGGGGTGGTTATGGCGGTGGTGGAGGTGGGGGTGGTTGTAGGGGTGGTTGTGGCGGTGGTTGGGGTGGAGGTGGTAGTAGCGGTGATGGGAGTGGGCGTAGTCGTGGCGTTGGTGGGGGAGGGGTGGTTGTAAGGGTGGTTGTGGCGATGGTGGGCGTGGTTGTGGTGATGGTGTGGGTGGTAGGGGTGGTGATTGTGGTAGTGGTAGTGGGGGTTGTGTTTGGGGGTGGTGGTTACTGTTATATTGGTTGGGATGGTAGAGGTGTTGGTGGTGGGGTGGTGGTAGTATTGGTGGGGAAGGTGGAATTGGTGGTGGTGATGGTAGAGGTGTTGGTGGTGGGGTGGTGGTGGTATTGGTGGGGAAGGTGGAATTGGTGGTGGTGATGGTATAGGTGAGGGTGAGAGTGATGGTAGTGGTGGTGGGGTAGGTGGTGGTGGGGGTGGTGGAGGTGGTGGTGGTGGTGGAGGTGGTGGTGGGGGTGGTGGTGGTGGCGGGGTAGTGGTGGTGGAGGTGGGGTGGTGGTGACGGTGGTATTGGTGGGAAAAGAGGAGGTGGTGGTGGTGACGGTCGTATTAGTGGGGAAGGTGTTGGTGGTGGGGATTGTGGTTGTGGGTTGGTTGTGGTGTGGTGGTGGTATTGGTGGGGAAGGGGGTGGTGTTGGTATTGGTGGGGGAAGGGGATAGTGGTGGTGTTGGTGGGGAAGGGGGTGGTGGTGGTATTGGTGGGGAAGGGGGTGGTGGTGGTATTGGTAAGGAAGGGAGTGGTAATGGTATTGGTGGGGAAGGGGGTGGTGGTGGTATTGGTAGGGAAGGGGATGGTGGTGGACCTGACTTAACTCAGTGGTGGACCTGACTTAACTCAGTGAAGACGTGTCTTGTGTGCTCTCTGTCAATCTGAAGAAGATGTCCTCTCTTGAGCTACTCTACCAGCAGCTGAAGGAAGAACTGAGGGTAGCTAAGCTTGAGATACAGCGACTGACTGAGGAAAACAAGAGGATTCGTAGTAATCCTCCTGTTGAGAATCCTCAAGCCAGGAAAGGAACCTGGACAGTGGCTAAAACGCATGGGGCAAAGTTAAGGCTCAAGAGGACGGGTGGAGAGGTAGAATCAACTTAGACCCAGGAGAATGTTGTGGAAACATCGAACCCATTCTCCTTGCTACCCGATGAATGTGAGTCGACTACTGGGAGCGTCACGACGAAAGACACAAAGGAAGGTAAAAACATTGTTGTTGTTGGGGACAGTCAGGTTAGGTACATGGATAGGGCTTTCTGTTTGATTGATAGGAGTAGGAGACAGAGGGTTTGCTTTCCTGGGGCTGGGATGGAGGATATTGTTAGCCGTCTGGACGACATCATGAGAGGTAATGGGAGCAATCCTATTATCTGTCTCAGTGCTGGAGGCAACGATGTTGGCAGACGTAGGAGTGAGGACCTGACTAGCAGGTTTAGGTCAGCAATAGACATAATTAGGAAGAAGGGTGGGAACCCTGTCATATGTGGTATTTTGCCAAGGAGAGGAGTTGGAAATGAATGGCTGTCCAGGGCAATTGGTGTCAATTGCTGGCTGGACAAATACTGTAAGGAAAATTCAGTAACATTCATTGACAACTGGGACCTCTTCTATGGCAGAAATGACATGTATGCCAGGGATGGGGTTCACTTATCCAGGTCTGGGGTGGGGCACTGGCAACTGCAGTGGAGGGAGCTGTTAGGGCTTTAAACTAGAAATAGTTAGTGGTATGGGTTTTTTGGGGAAAACAGAGAAGTCCCAGTGTAGTAATATTATAAGTTGTAGGAGAACTAGTAATAGGCAGAATAAGGTGGATAGTGGAAAGCTAGTGACACTAGATGACAAGGACAGTAATAGGTATAGTGGAAAACAGAGATGAGCAGGAAGGGTAAAGAGAAAGGAGGGTCTCTAAATATATATTACACCAATAGTCGTAGTGCTAGGAATAAGATGGACGAGTTGAGATTAGTTGCAAGTACGGGTAATATTGATGTTTTTGCAATAACTGAGACATGGTTTAATATGAAAAATCGGGACTTGCCTGCCGAATGTCACATTCAGGGTTTTAAATTGTTCCAAGTAGACAGAAGTATCGGGAAAGGGGGTGGGGTGGCACTCTATGTCCTTGATCATTTAAATTGTTGCATAAAACGGGTATAAAGTCTGAATTACACATACAGAGTCTGTCTGGATAGAATTTTCAGAGGGTGTGAAAAATTGATTTTAGGCGTGATTTACCGTCCTCCAAACTTAGATGAGGAACAAGGGAGACTACTTTGGGAGGAAATTGTTAAGGCCACAAGACACGATAACGTAGTAATTTAGGGGACTTTAACTTTAGTCAGATTGATTGGAATTTCATGACAGGGAATTTAGAATCTAACGACTTTTAGAAGTAGTTCAGGATTGCTTTTGAAGCAGTTTGTAACAGAACCTACAAGGGGAAATAACCTACTTGACTTGGTTCTGGCAAGCAAGGAAACCCTTGTTAATAATTTAGAAATTACAGAGGAACTCGGCTCAAGCGACCACAAGTCAATTACCTTTAGCATTGAATGGATGTATGATAGTAGGGATAATTCAGTAATGGTCCCAGATTTTCGCTTAGCAGATTATAATGGACTTAGAGAACACTTATCAACTGTGGACTGGGGTGAAGAAGAGAGGTATCAATATGACAGTTTTCTTAACACTATACAGGCTGCCCAAAGAACATTTATCCCGTATAAAGAAATTAGATCAAGTAGAAATGACCCAAAATGAATGAATAATAGGCTCAAATATCTTTTAGGGCAGAAGAAAGGAATTTATAGGCGCATAAAAAGAGGTGAGGGTCATCTTATAAATCAGTATACTGACATTAAGAGGGACGTTAAAAAGGGAATAAGAAAAGCTAAACGGGACTATGAAATTAAAGTTGCTAGGGATTCAAAAACTAACCCAAAAAGTTTTTTCCAGGTTTATAGAACAAAAGTTAAGGATAAGATAGGTCCCCTTAAAAATAACTTTGGGTATCTTACTGACAAGGAGAATGATATGTGCTCTATTTTTAATAATTATTTTCTCTCGGTTTTCACACAGGAAGACATTAATAATATCCCAGTAATTAATTTTTACAGAGGCCCAGAAGAAGATAAATTATGTAATATCACAGTCACTAGCGAAATGATTATGAAACAGCTGGACCGACTGAAACAAAATAAATCGCCGGGTCCTGATGAGCTTTTTGCAAGGGTTCTTAAGGAATGCAAAATGGAACTCTGTGAACCAATATCTAGCATTTTTAATTTATCTCTTCAAACAGGTGTAGTGTCTGATATGTGGAAGATGGCTAATGTAATTCCTATTTTTAAAGCAGGGGACAAGTCACTACCGTCAAACTACCGCCCAATAAGCCTGACCTCAATTGTAGGCAAATTACTAGAGTCAATTATAGCTGATATTATTGAAGCCATCTAGATAACCATAATTTGATTAATGATACCCAGCATGGATTCACGAGGGCCGTTCCTGCCTATCTAATTTATTAACCTTCTTCAGTAAAGCTTTTGAGGCTGTTGATCACGATAAAGAATTCGATATTATTTATATAGACTTTAGTAAGGCTTTTGATAGAGTACCGCACCAGAGACTGTTAAAGAAAGTGGCAGCTCATGGCATTGGGGGAAAAGTGCTGTCATGGATCGAGTCATGGCTCACCAATAGGAAGCAGAGAGTGTGCATAAATGGGGTTAAATCGAATGGGGACTTGTAACAAGTGGTGTTCCACAGGGATCAGTCTTAGGCCCATTGTTATTTATAATATATATCAATGACCTTGATGAGGGAATTACTAGTGATATGAGCAAATTCGCCGACGACACGAAGATAGGTAGGATAATTGATTCAAACATAGATGTCATAGAACTTCAGGAAGATTTAGACAAACTTAATTCGTGGTCAGAAAAGTGGCAGATGCAGTTCAATGTAGATAAATGCAAGGTTCTGAAGCTCGGGAGTGTCCATAACCCAAGCACTTATAAGTTAAATAACGTAGAACTTAGCCATACAGATTGCGAGAAGGACTTGGGGGTGATGGTAAGCAGCAACCTTAAACCAAGACAGCAATGCCTAAGCGTAGTAATAAGGCAAATAGATTACTGGGATTTATATCAAGAATTGTTAGCAACAGAAGTCCAGAGGTTATATTACAGCTTTATACATCATTAGTAAGGCCTCACCTAGATTACGCAGCTCAGTTCTGGTCTCCATATTACAGAATGGACATAAATTCGTTAGAAAACATTCAGCGTAGAATGACTAAATTAATACATAGCATTAGAAATCTTCCTTACGAAGAAAGATTGAAGACCCTAAAATTACATTCACTTGTAAGACGTTTGAATGAGGGAGACATGATCGAGGTATACAAGTGGAAAATGGTATTAACAAGGGGATATAAATAAGGTCTTGAGGATATCTCTCCAAGAGAGAACCCGCAATAATGGATTCAAGTTAGATAAGTTTAGATTTAGAAAGGATATAGGAAAGTATTGGTTTGGAAATAGGGTAGTTGATGAGTGGAACAGTCTGCCTAGTAGGGTTATTGAAGCTAGGACCTTGGGTAGTTTCAAATTTAGGTTGGATAAATTCATGAGTGAGAGGGTTGGATTTGAGTGGACTCGCATGAGTGGGTAGAATTGTCAAAGCTTATTTCTTGGGTAGCATTGAAAATTGGGTTGAGCAAATATTCTGTTAGTGGGACGGATTGTGAAGGACCTGCCTAGTATGGGCCAACAGGCCGCTGCAGTGTTCCTCCTTTCTTATGTTCTTATGGTATTGGTGGGGAAGGGATGGTGGTGGTATTGGTGGGGAAGGGGATGGTGGTGGTATTGGTGGGGAAGGGGATGGTGGTGGTAGTTGTGGGGAAGGATGGTGGTGGTATCGGTGGAGGTCATTGATTGTGGTGGTGGTGGGGAAGGTGGTGGTGGAGGTGGTGTTGTTGGTGGGGGGGGTGGTGGTGGTT
>WNWK01034888.1:0-20157 GCA_009830355.1 Cherax destructor
TATAACGTAAGAAATTTGAATGCGACATCCGTTGATTGATTCGTCTTAGCCTTTCGTCGGACCTGTCCTGGAGCCCAGCTGAGCGCGCACTCCGGGGAGCGTCAGTGTGCTATTGTTACAAGCAAGAGCGACCACCCACCCACACCCACGCATTCATACCAGTATATTGTCATTATTCCACTGTTTTTAGTGCTTGCAACTGCTAAATAAGCTACCATGGGTCCAAGGAAAGATCCTAGTGCTAAGCCTGTGGCAAAGAGGAACAGAAATATATGTACGATAGAAATGAAGAAGGAGATAATAGAAAAATATGAAAGTGGAGTGCGTATCAGTGAGCTGGCCAGGCTGTATGGTAAACCCTATTCTACCATCTCTACCATTGTGGATAAGAAATATTTAAGTAAAATCAAGGAAGCTGTTGTTGCAAAAGGTGCATCTGTGATCACAAAACACAGACCACAAGTGCTGGAAAATGTGGAAAGGTTGTTGTTGGTGTGGATCAACGAGAAACAGTTAGCAGGAGATACTGTTTCGGAGGGAATAATATGTGAAAAGCAAGGCAGTTGCATGATGATCTCCTTAAGAAAATGCCTGCAACGAGTGAAGTGAGCGAATTTAAAGCCAGCAGAGGCTGGTTTCAAAAATTTAAGAAGCGTACTGGCATACATAGTGTTGTGAGGCATGGTGAGGGAGCCAGTTGTGACAAAAGTGCGGCTGAAAAATATGTTCCTGAATTCCAGGAGTACCTAGAGGCTGAACAATTCCTCCCCAACAAGTGTTTAATTGTGATGAAACAGGCCTGTTCTGGAAGAAAATGCCCAACAGGACCTACATTACTCAGGAGGAAAAGGCACAGCCAGGACATAAGCCTATGAAAGACAGGCTAACTTTGATGCTTTGTGCCAATGCCAGTGGTGATTGCAAAGTGAAGCCTTTACTAGTGTATCTTTTGAAAATCCCGAGTGTTTGGCAGATGCGGTGTCAGCAAGTCTAACTTGTGTGTGATGTGGAAGTCTAACAAAAGGCTTGGGTCACAAAGGACATTTTCTTAGATTGGTTCAATGAAGTGTTTGGCCCCAGTGTGAAGAAATATCTATTGGACAATAATTTGCCACTTAAGTGCCTCCTGATAATGGACAATGCTCCTTGTCATCCTCCAAACTTGGTAGAGAAAATTGTGGAGGAGTTTAAATTCATCAAAGTGAAGTTCTTGCCCCCTAATACCACTCCTCTCCTCCAGCCCATGGACCAGCAGGTCATTTCCAACTTTAAAAACTCTATACCAAAGCAATGTTTCAAAAGTGCTTTGATGTGACCACAGACATGAACATAACCCTAAGAGAATTTTGGAAAAACATTTCCATATGCTGCATTGTGTACACCTTATAGGTAAGGCTTGGGAGGGAGTGACTACCAGGACTTTGAACTCTGCCTGAGAAAATTGTGGCCAGACTGTGTCCTAGAGAGGGATTTTGAAGGTTTTGGGGCTGAGCCTCAGAACCCTGAGCCTGAGCCTGAGCCTGTTTTGGAAGAAATTGTGGAATTGGGCAAGTCTTTGGGGTTAGAGGTGAGTGGTGAGGATGTGGAACAGTTGGTGGAGGAGCACAAGGAAGAGCTAACCACTGAAGATCTGCAAGAGCTTCAACAGCAACTGGAACAAGAGAGCAGAGGTCAGGACAATGGTTCAGAGGAGGAGGTGGAGGTGGAACAAAAATGGAAGAATGTGCCTTCTTCAAGGATTAGGGAGATCTGTGCCAAATGGAGTGATGTGCAAGCATTTATGGATGAATATCACCCTAACCATGCTGTTGCAGGCCGTGCTGGCAACCTGTACAATGACACAGTGGTGTGTCATTTCAGGGATGTGTTAAAGAATCGCCAGACACAGAGCTCCCTGGACAAATTTGTTGTTAGAAAGAGGTCTAGTGACTCTCAAGCTGGTCCTAGTGGCATTCAAAGAAAAGGGAAGTAACCCCAGAAAGAACTTACCACCTGCAGTGTTAATGGAAGGGGATTCCCTTCCAAACACTAGCATACTACTCCACCTTCTCCCTCCTCCCGTCCTCCACACATCAACAACTCTTCAATAAATGTAAGTGACATGTTATTGTACAATATTTGCATGTGTATTTATGTATTCTTTATTCAATTATTTATTATTTAATGTCCAAAAGTTCTAAAAAATATTTTATTTAACTACTTTTGGAAGTCTTGGACGGATTAAATTTATTTCCATTATTTCTTATGGGGAAAATTGATTCGTGTTACGTTTGTTTCGTCTTAAGAAATGCCCTCTCTGACGGATTAAAAACGTAAGTCGAGGTACCACTGTACTCTTACATTGTGTACAAGTTAGTACAAAATAAACAAACAGCAACACTCCCATTCTCATGCAACACACTATTTTTAGAGTTAATGATAGTATTACCATTATTATTATCATAATAAAAAAGTGCTAAACCCACAAGGGTCGTGAATAACTATATGTAGAGTGAAGGCATATGAAAGGAATATTTTTCTACAGTTATCTCTTAATGTTTGACTAGAGAAAACGTAATTCTTCCGACTTCTACAAAGTCGCTTGGTAAACAAATCTCGTATTGTCAATTTTTATTCTGTGGGTGTATGTATCATGTTTATATGCTATGTAACGCATTTTTAAAATTATTTTGAAGAAAATATCATAGATGAATTAATGAAAATGTCTATATTAACGTAAAATAAGACATTTAATGTGCCCAAGAGTGATTATTATTAATATTACGTAATGTTTTCCCTCCGCCCGGCAACACCATAGCATATAAACAGCATGTTTATATGCTATGTAACATGTTTCTTATATAATTTTGAAGAAAAAATCATAGATGGATCAATGAAAATGTCAATATTAACGTAAAATAAGACATTTAATGTGCGCAAGTGTGATTATTATTAGTATTACGTAATGTTTTCCCTCCGCCCGGCAACCACACCTACATACCATATAAACAGCATGTTTATATGCTATGTAACGTGTTTCTCATATAATTTTGAAGAGTATATCATAGATGGATTAATGAAAATGAATATATTGACGTAAAATTGGACATTTAATGTGCCCAAGAGTGATGATTACATAATAGAGATGTGCTCACAGAAAATGTAAACAAACCGGGTGGCGCGCGCCGTATCTGAAAGACGCTCGCTGTATACTTTGAACTCGCCGTATGAACGGAACGCCGAAAGACAAAACGCCGAAAAGCGGGGCCCTACTGTACATTGTTTCAGTGTGAATAGTCTCAATGCTCACACCCCACTTAGCCGAGCATGAGGGACATGATAGAATTAAGGGTAACAAAACTGGTCAGATAGCGCACCCTCATCCCTTACATAGGGCGAATGAGCTAGTCAGTGCTTGGGCTATTACATCAAGCTATGAAAATCTTCCCAGTACTACACAGGCGAAATTAAATGACAAATATGATGCTAGGGAGAGACTTGTTTGTTTTATGCTCAGCAATGAAGATGACTGTAACATTCCTTTCACTGACTTTGAACTTGATGCAGCACTAACTAAAGGCAACACCACGTCGCCTGGTGAGGATGGTATTACCTACAATATACTAAGATTGCTGTGTCGAGTACCAGGCAATCCTTTACTCGAATTATACAACATGAGCTATGTAACTGGGGAGCTCCCTAAATCTTGGACCAACAGCCCCATCATTCCCATTCCTAAGCCCAATCAACAAAATTCATTTTGCCCAATCTCTTACTAGCTGCTTATGTAAAACATTTGAGAGGATGATTCTGAATCGTCTCATGTACAGAATCAAAAATTTTTGTCCCCCCGATTGCATGGTTTCATGCATGGAAGGAGTGTGCACCATTGCATAGCTACCTTTCTCACTCTGCACACTGACAGCTCATACACTACCTTCCTTGACCTTAAATCTGTTTTTGATGTTGCCAACTGACATGTAATCATTAGTGAACTTGCCAGAATGGATGTTGGAGGATGGCTTCTCTGCTGGATTAAAGGCTACCTGTCCAACAAAGTCTTCTGTGTTGTTCCAGGGGCATAGAAGTATAACTAAAGACTTTGAATTAGGAACCCCACAGGGAGGTGTGCTCAGTCCCACTCTATTCAATATTCTAATTAATGCCTTACTTAATGCTATACCTAGCCAGCCCCATCATTATATGATCAGTTTTGCTGATGATATAATGATTCACACCACCGGATTCTCCAACACCCAAAACATCCTTAACCATGTACTAGCCTCGTGTCAGGACCAGGGGTTGATAATCTCTACTGATAAAACAAAGATACTCAATAGGCGTCCTCCTCGACAGAGAGGCACAGTTCGCCAGATCCAGTTTCATGATGGGTCTCTTCTAGAATATGTTAACAGATACAGGTATCTAGGCTTTGAGGTCCCACTACTTGGACCTGTTGTAACGAGACTTTGTCGTCAATACAAAGAAATGCTGAGAGCACTTAGTTGTGGCAGGGTTTCACCCCAGGTATGGTGCTAATGTTAAAATTGTGAAAATGGTGTATCTTGCTTATTAGATCATTGGTTGATTATGCTGCGCCACTACTTGCTCTTGTGTCTGACTGGAAGCTTGGAGGGCTGGAAAAACTGCAGAACAAAGCAATGAGGATCATTTTAGGATGCCCTCGTACTGCCAAAATTTTAAATATGCAGAAAGAACTTGATATTCCAAGCATCAGAGATCGTGTTACTGAAAGAAATATCCTAATTGGGGTTAATATGCTCAGGCAAGCCCATTCAAACCCCTGCACAGAAGCCCTCCAAACTTTCCTCAGCACTGGTGAACATCCCTCCAGATGGATCGAAAAAACTGGAACCGACCTCCGCATGAATCAGATACATGATCTGTGGCAAGTAAGGCAACAGTGGCACTTCTCCGCTCCATGGAATATTACCCCATTCCAAACTACCATCCCTCCATTTCCCCCCAAACTACTTCTTAAATCACAACCAAAGCTTCGCCTTGAAGCCAAACATGATGCCTTAAGCTGTATTGATAATTTAGCCAAACAGCACACTCTCTCACAAATTATTTACGTTGATGGTTCTGTTCACCAATCCACTGGTGCAGCTGGTAGTGCTGCTGTTGTCATACAGAGTGATGGCTCTCTTAAAGAAATTGGAGCATGCATCAATAACTGGGCCTCTACCCTTCAGACAGAACTGTTTGCCATACTCCTTGCACTCAAATGCGTCCATGTATCTAAGGTCGACTCTCTAATTGTAACTGATTCTCTGTCATCCATAAATGCTCTCAACTCATCAAGTATAACTTGTAGCATGCTTGTGTCAGAAGCCAGACACAGGTATGGTAGGATTGTGGATAGTAGAGTCAGAGTGCACATGCTGTGGATTCCATCTCACATTGGTCTTCAGATGCATGATAGAACTGATAAATTGGCTAAGTTTTATGCTTTCAAAGAGGGGGTAGATTACATTCTTGGCTTGTCAGTTAGCAGTTTGAGAACAATAATACGAAAAGAACTTCAACTGAATTTTATTGACTTCAGACTCAGGGAGATTGACACCAGTCAGTCCATCTATCATCATTCTATCATGCAGGAGGAGCCACATGTCTATGGTGCATCCAACAAAATAAGCAGACTCTTGGATGTCACTACCGCCCGTCTCCGGCTGGGTTACAAGTATCTTTGGCAGGTTAGATCACCACCACCAGATGTAGACCAAACAAACATAAGAAAGGAGGAACACTGCAGCAGGCCTGTTGGCCCATACTAGTTAGGTCCTTCACAATCCGTCTCACTAACAGAACACTTGCTCAATCCAATTTTCAATGCTACCCAAGAAATAAGCTTTGACAATTCCATTCACTCATTTGCGAGTCCCACTCAAATCCAACCCCTCTCACTCATGAATTTATCCAACCTAAATTTGAAACTACCCAAGGTCCTAGCTTCAATAACCCTACTAGGCAGACTGTTCCACTCATCAACTACCCTATTTCCAAACCAATACTTTCCTATATCCTTTCTAAATCTAAACTTATCTAACTTGAATCCATTATTGCGGGTTCTCTCTTGGAGAGATATCCTCAAGACCTTATTTATATCCCCTTTGTTAATACCCATTTTCCACTTGTATACCTCGATCATGTCTCCCCTCATTCTACGTCTTACAAGTGAATGTAATTTTAGGGTCTTCAATCTTTCTTTGTAAGGAAGATTTCTAATGCTATGTATTAATTTAGTCATTCTACGCTGAATGTTTTCTAACGAATTTATGTCCATTCTGTAATATGGAGACCAAAACTGAGCTGTGTAATCTAGGTGAGGCCTTACTAATGATGTATAAAGCTGTAATATAACCTCTGGACTTCTGTTGCTAACACTTCTTGATATAAATCCCAGTAATCTATTTGCCTTATTACGTACGCTTAGGCATTGCTGTCTTAGTTTAAGGTTGCTGCTTACCATCACCTCCCAAGTCCTTCTCGCAATCTGTATGGCTAAGTTCTACGTTATTTAACTTATAAGTGCTTGGGTTATGGACACTCCCGAGCTTCAGAACCTTGCATTTATCTACATTGAACTGCATCTGCCACTTTTCTGACCACGAATTAAGTTTGTCTAAATCTTCCTGAAGTTCTATGACATCTATGTTTGAATCAATTAATCCTACCTATCTTCGTGTCGTCGGTGAATTTGCTTATATCACTAGTAATTCCCTCGTCAAGGTCATTGATATATATTATAAATAACAATGGGCCTAAGACTGATCCCTGTGGAACACCACTTGTTACAAGTCCCCATTCGGATTTAACCCCATTTATGCACACTCTCTGCTTCCTATTGGTGAGCCATGACTCGATCCATGACAGCACTTTTCCCCCAATGCCATGAGCTGCCACTTTCTTTAACAGTCTCTGGTGCGGTACTCTATCGAAAGCCTTACTAAAGTCTAAATAAACAATATCGAATTCTTTATCGTGATCAACAGCCTCAAAAGCTTTAGTGAAGAAGGTTAATAAATTAGATAGGCAGGAACGGCCCCTCGTGAATCCATGCTGAGTATCATTAATCAAATTATGGTTATCTAGATGGCTTCTAATAATATCAGCTATAATTGACTCTAGTAATTTGCCTACAATTGAGGTCAGGCTTATTGGGCGGTAATTTGACGGTAGTGACTTGTCCCCTGCTTTAAAAATAGGAATTACATTAGCCATCTTCCACATATCAGACACTACACCTGTTTGAAGAGATAAATTAAAAATGTTAGATATTGGTTCACAGAGTTCCATTTTGCATTCCTTAAGAACCCTTGCAAAAAGCTCATCAGGACCCGGCGATTTATTTTGTTTCAGACGGTCTAGTTGTTTCATAACCATTTCGCTAGTGACTGTGATATTACATAATTTATCTTCTGGGCCTCTTTAAAAATTAATTACTGGGATATTATTAATGTCTTCCTGTGTGAAAACCGAGAGAAAATAATTATTAAAAATAGAGCACATATCATTCTCCTTGTCAGTAAGATGCCCAGAGTTATTTTTAAGGGGACCTATCTTATCCCTAACTTTTGTTCTATAAACCTGGAAAAACTTTTTGGGTTAGTTTTGAATCCCTAGCAACTTTAATTTCATAGTCCCGTTTAGCTTTTCTTATTCCTTTTAACGTCCCTCTTAATGTCAGTATACTGATTTATAAGATGACCCTCACCTCTTTTTATGCGCCTATAAATTCCTTTCTTCTGCCCTAAAAGATACTTAAGCCTATTATTCATCCATTTTGGGTCATTTCTACTTGATCTAATTTCTTTATATGGGATAAATGTTCTTTGGGCAGCCTGTATAGTGTTAAGAAAACTGTCATATTGATACCTCTCTTCGTCACCCCAGTCCACAGTTGATAAGTGTTCTCTAAGTCCATTATAATCTGCTAAGCGAAAATCTGGGACCGTTACTGAATTATCCCTACTATCATACATCCATTCAATGCTAAAGGTATTTGACTTGTGGTCGCTTGAGCCGAGTTCCTCTGTAATTTCTAAATTATTAACAAGGGTTTCCTTGCTTGCCAGAACCAAGTCAAGTAGGTTATTTCCCCTTGTAGGTTCTGTTACAAACTACTTCAAAAAGTAATCCTGAACTACTTCTAAAAAGTCGTTAGATTCTAAATTCCCTGTCAAGAAATTCCAATCAATCTGACTAAAGTTAAAGTCCCCTAGAATTACTACGTTATCGTGCCTTGTGGCCTTAACAATTTCCTCCCAAAGTAGTCTCCCTTGTTCCCTATCTAAGTTTGGAGGACGGTAAATCACGCCTAAAATCAATTTTTCACACCCCTCTCCTCTTTAAGGGGGGCTCCTTGACGTGGTAAAGAGGCTATCGGTCTGAGGAATTGGACCTTTTGGTCTTCTTCCTCAGACCGAACCTAATCCCCCCAATCCCCCTCCCTTTTCCCATCTCCCCCATCCTCCCTTTTCCCTTTCCTCCTCCTCCTCCTCATCCCTCCCTTATTTCTTCCCAGTTTTACCCTGGGAGCTTCTCTCCTCAGGCATTCTAGTTCCTAGGTAGGGGGAAGGGTATCGTAGTCCATCCCATTCTGTTGAGGTCCTTGGCGGTGGTGTAGTTTGCCGTGGAATCTGGATCGCCTGGGGATGTCCCGATCCCTCTCCGGTCACCCGGGGGGTGGCTTTGGGTATCTTTCGGGCGACGGGTGTATCTCTGGAGGCCACCTTTCGGATTCCGGGGGTGGTGGCCGAAGGCGGTATGCTTTGTGGCGGATATCCGGCCGCCCTCTCTTTGTCCGCCGAGATGGCTCGGTGGATGTGAGGTTGCTATCCCGGATTGCTGGTTTACTGGCGTGAAGGGTAGGGTATGGCACGGGTTCCATGCAGCATCTGCACTACTTGCGGTGTTGAGGTCCTCTTGGGCACGGAGGGGGATTTGCGCTCCCTTTCATTCCTCCTAGGACCTATTCCTCCACGTTCCCCTTTTTTTTTTCTTTTTTATTTTTATTTTCTTTTCTTTCTTTTTTTTCTTAAAAATAAAAAGAAGAAGTAACTAACCATGGCTGACCCAATCCATGAACCCACTACCCCCGGGCCCCTTCCTGATACCGCACCCAGTACTGACCCTGCCTCGTTAACGGATGACTCTTTGGACACCTCTCATGCCCCTGTACCTCTTGCTGGTGCTGGTTCGTCACCTGCTTCAGGTACCAGGGTCCCGACTGGCCCTTCGATACGTCTGACCTTCGCTCTTCTCTGACCTTGATTCCGGCTTCTCCTCGACGGTGCGGCAATTTGAATCGCTCGCCCGTCTCCCATCGGACCACCCCGGTCCCACACAAAACGACCAAGACCCACACATGACGATTCGACACTCCCTTCTCGTTCATCGCAGAAACGACCAGCTCGTCACTCACTCCCCTTAAACTCTCTGTTTCAAACTACTCTATGGACAAAGTTTTTTACTCTTCGTCCAACTTCTCCTAATACCTATCTTTCAGACCATAGTATTGGTAAGGCTCTACTACGCCATGTTGGTCAAAACATCTCATTTCACGCTCTCAAGAGCGGCACTCGCATCATCACGGTCCAGAATGCTGGCCAAGCTCGTGATCTTTCTCTTCTTACGACCATTGACAATACACCTGTTACTATTGACAAGCACCATTCCCTCAATTCTTGTTGTGGTTCTGTCATTTTGCCCCACACCATTGTCCAACGGAATTTCCAGACATGTGGTGATGACATTTTCGAGCAGCTTGAGCTCCAAGAACTCCCTATCCTTAAAGTTGACACTTTTGTCCTCCCAGCCAATAAGCGAAGACGTTATCCTTGCAATATAGCTCGTTTAACGTTTGACTGCCGAGAACTGCCACCTTCGGTCTACATTGCAGGTCAACGTTTACAAGTTCGAAAGGTGACCCCTACACCGCAGCAGTGTAGAAACTGCTGGCGTTTTGGTCATCCAGCAAAATATTGCAGGTCCATGGCCGAATGCCCAGTCTGTGGTGCTGACGACCATGCCAGTTCTTCTTGTACTCTACCTCCCTCTTGCCTTAACTGCCATGAGGCACATCCTTCATATTCTCGCTGTTGTCAGGTTTACCTGAATGAGCGGGAAATCCGTTGTCTCAAAGAGGCGGAAGGCTTCTTCTATGCTATGGCTGTCTCTCATCTTCGCCTTCAAGGGAAACTTCCCGTATTTCTTATTCTCGCATTGCTAAACGTCGCCCGCTTCTGGGGTCCCAACTTCCACGGCTTCCTCTGTGGTTGCCTCATCCCAATCACCCCTGTCTCGAATCCTTTTGATATTCTTGGCTCCGAGGTCCCTACCTCGGCTTCCCATACTGTCCACACTCCTTCCTCTACTCACTCGCACAATCCTGAGTCTACACGTCCTCGTTCTTCACCTAAACCTCAGCGCCCCTCCTTCTCATAAGCCCGTCAAAAATCCCTACTGCCAGGTCCTTCGCCTCTGACTAGTTCTATAACGTGTGTGGAGGTTCATCCTCCTCCTCATACACTACCTTCATCCCTGACCCCCCCCAAGCCCCTTCGACAGTTTCCTCTTCTATCTCCTCACCCTCTACTTTAGTGCAGTCTATAGACTCCCGATCGTTGCTCACTCTTCTTCCATTTCTAATGTAGTCCCACATTCTGCATCTTTGACTTCCGAAACACTGGAAGCTATTGCAGAATATATTACAGAGACTGGACAGATGATGGACACTACTCCACCTGAGGTTCCTCATCTCTCTTCTTCGTCTCAACCCCCTTCCTTCACAACGTCCTCCTCCTCTCTGATTACAGGTCTTCCGCTGCCTCCACACGTGGACTTTTCTAACCCTAGTCCATAGATTCCTCTCACTTCCACTTATATCTTTCTCTCCATAAATCATGGCTTATTTACAGTGGAATATCCGAGGCCTCAGGGGTAACCGGGTGAGCTTCAGGTGTTGCTCTCTCAGTTTTCCCCTGTTGGGGTCTGTTTGCAAGAACCCAAATTACAATCCACTGTTATCAGGCCCTTTTCAGGCTATGATTTGTTATATTCATCGGATCCTTTTCCGATGGAACCTTTGAAAGTGCTCTTCTTATACGCACTGGTGTTCCATACCATCAGCTCTATGTTCCTTCTTTCTTACATTACACCGCAGCCCGTATCCACTTGAATAAGTGGTATACACTCTGTTCTTTATATCTCTCCCTTGCGGGCAATGTCTATCCCAGATGTTGATTTTCTGGTTTCTTCCTTACCGCCACCCCTTCTATTACTCGGTGATTTTAACGCACACCATTTTCTCTGGGGAGGATCGCACTGTGACTCCTGTGGCATTCAGTTGGAGGCATTTCTTGCTTCTCTTCCCCTCCATGTTTTAAATACGGGTACTCCTACCCATTTTGATCCCCGAACTCATTCTTTCTCCTGCATCGATCTTTCCATCTGCTCTTCATCTACTGTCCTTGACTTCACCTGGTCTGTCCTCCCGGACTTACATGACAGCGATCATTTCCCAATCATCCTTAAGTCCCCTCTGTTTTCTCCACCTCCTCATTGCCCACGCTGGCAATTTGACCGGGCGAAATGGGACCTTTTACGCACATCTTACTGCCTTTCATGAGGTTCCTATCTCGTCCTCCATTGATGAGGTTTATCTTTGTCCTCCATCTCAGCGGCTTCATTCTATTAAACCTCAGCATCCTCGAGGCGCCTGTGGTTCTGTGTGCTGCAGTGCGTTTGAAACGTGCTGCATGGGGCAGGTATCGATATAACAGAACCACAGAGAGACTCCTTGATTTCAAGCAGAAGAGAGCTATTGCTCGTCGTGTCATACGTGATGCTAAACGCACTTGCTGGCGAGATTACGTTTCTACTGTCACTTCGGCTTCCTCGATGAGTGCAGTCTGGAAGAAAGTGCGGAAATTAAGTGGTAAATTCTCCCCGACCCGGCTCCTGTTCTTCAGGTTGCTGGTGTCGATATAGCACACCCTCTTGCCGTTGCCACTGAAATTGGTAACCATCTCGTCCGCATTTCTCAGGGGCTCCATCTATGCCCCTCGTTCCTTTCTTCTAAGTCTGCCAGCGAGTTAAAGCCCTTAGATTTTTCTTCTCTTAGAGAAGAACCCTATAATGTGCCTTTTACCCTTCAAGAACTGGAGGCAACACTCTCTGCTTGCCGATCATCGCAGCTGGGCCAGACGGCATACATATTCGTATGCTACAGCATTTACATCAGTCTGCTCTTACTGTCCTCTTAGACTCTTTAATCTTATATGGTCGCAAGGAGTTATTCCCCAGCTGTGGAAGTCTGCTATTGTTCTCCTTTTCGAAAACCAGGTGCTACGGGACGTGATCCCTCTCACTACCGTCCCATCGCTCTTACCAGTGCAGTTTGCAAGGTAATGGAACGTCTAGTTAATAGGCGTTTGATGTGGTATTTAGAGACTCACAATAGTTCTCCCTAGTCAGTATGGTTTCCGTAAGGGCCGTTCTGCCATTGACCCCTTGCTGCGCTTGGATACGTATATTCGTAATGCCTTTGCGAATAACCATTCGGTTATCGCTATCTTTTCGACCTTGAGAAGGCTTATGATACAACTTGGAGATATAATATCTTGGCCCAGGCCCACTCCTTAGGCCTCCGAGGCAACTTACCATTCTTTCTTAAGGCTTTCTTAACTGACAGACATTTCCGGGTCCGGGTTCGTAATGAACTCTCCCGGAATTTGTCCAAGCTGAAGGTGTCCCCCAGGGATGTGTTCTGAGCACAACACTTTTTCTGCTTGCTATAAATAATCTGGCATCTGTTCTCCCATCCAATATTTGGTCATCGCTCTATGTGGATGACTTTGCTATAGCTTGTGCAGGTGCTGACTGTCACCTCATTGCAGTTTCCTCCAGCATGCCATCAACCGGGTTTCTGATTGGGCCACCACTCACGGGTTTAAGTTTTCTAGTGGCAAAACTCATCAAATTACGTTCACTAGACGTTCAGTGGTCTCTGATCATCCATTGTACCTATACGGCTCACGTATCCCAGAACGTGATACAGTCAGGTTTCTCGGCCTCCTGTTTGACCGCAGATTGTCCTGGAAACCTCACATTACCTCTCTGAAGGCGACTTGCCATAGCCGGCTGAACCTCCTTAAAACCCTCGCACATCTTTCATGGGGGCTGATCGTAGAACTCTCCTTCGCCTACATTCAGCCCTAATTCTATCGAAACTCGATTATGGTGACCAGATATATTCGGCAGCCTCTCCTGCCACTCTTTCCAGCCTTAATCCCATCCATCACCAGGGATTACGCTTATGCCTTGGTGCTTTTCGTTCTTCCCCGGTTGAGAGCCTCTATGTAGAAGCGAACATTCCATCCTTGTCCGATCGTCGTGATGCACATTGCATTCGCTATTATGTTCGCTCTCATGACCTCCGCAATCCTTCCATGTATAGGATTGTCACAGATGTTAGTAGACGCTCGTTATTTGTTCGTCGCCCTGTTTACTTCGTCCCTTTTCTCTTCGTCTGCATTCACTCTTGTCTTCCCTTCAGCTTCCACCTTTATATGTTCATGTGGCTTCACCCTTTCCTCTACCCCTTGGGAAGTTCCTGCTGTCCGTGTCTGTTCTATTCCTCTACCTTGCGCGAAAGCCCAACTGCCTACGGCGGCTTCTCGCTCTTTCTTTCTAGACCATTTCCGTTCTCATTCCCATGCCATCGCAGTATACACCGATGGTTCAAAGTCATCTGAGCGGCGTCGGATTCGCAGCAGTGTTTCCGGACAGCGTCGTCGAGGGCATCTGTTACCCTCGGCTAGCATATTTACGGCTGAATTGTATGCCATTCTTGTGGCACTTATCCGTATTGCATCTATGCCTGTATCACCATTTGTGGTCGTTTCAGACTCCCTTAGTGCTTTACAGGCTATCCGTAAAATTGATACACCTCACCCCTAGTTCTTCGTATCCACCTTTGGTTACGCCGTATCTTTAGCAAGCATAAAGATATTGTCTTTTGTTGGGTCCCTGGTCATGTTGACGTACAGGGCAATGAACAGGCAGACACTGCTGCGCGGTCAGCAGTACATGACCTTCCAGTTTCATATAGAGGTGTTCCTTTCACGGACTATTTTGCGGTCATTGCTACCCACCTTCGCACCGTTGGCAACAACGCTGGTCTGACCTGCTGAATAACAAACTTCATTCTATTAAACCGGTTATAGGTTTCTGGCCTTCTTCTTGTCACCAATGTCGAGGTTGGGAGACTACACTCTCCCGTCTTCGCATCGGCCACACTCGTCTTACTCACGGGTATCTCATGGAGAGGCTCCCTGCCCCTCTCTGTGAGCATTGTCAGGTTCCAGTGTCTGTTCGACATATCCTGTTGGACTGCCCACTCTATCAACGAGCACGCAGAATTTACCTCCAACGACGTCTTCGCTCTGCGGCCCTTTCTTTACCTTCCCTTCTTGCAGATGGCCCCTCCTTTAATCCTGACTCTCTCATTGACTTTTTGACAGAAACTGACTTACTACACAAACTCTGAAGATTATACCTCTAGCACCTCCCTCAGTCCCTTCTACCTCGATCTCTTGCTACCCTCCTCCCCTGCACAATCCACCGTCATCTTGCACTCCATACCCTACTAATCGTCCATCTCCCTCTTACAACCCACTCTCCCTGCATCCTACAATAACCTGCAGCGCTGTATAACCCCTGTGGTTTAGCGCTTCTATTTGATTATAATAATAATAATAATTCACACCCCTCTGAAAATTCTATCCATACAGACTCTGTATGTGTTAATTCAGACTTTATACCGTTTTTATGCAACAATTTAAATGATCACGGACATAGTGCCACCCCATCCCCCTTCCCGATACTTCTGTCTACTTGGAACAGTTTAAAACCCTGAATGTGACATTTGGCAGGCATGTCCCGATTTTTCATATTAAACCATGTCTCAGTTATTGCAAAAACATCAATATTACCCGTACTTGCAACTAATCTCAACTCGTCCATCTTATTCTTAGCACTACGACTATTGGTGTAATCTATATTTAACCCTTAAACTGTCCAAACGTAAGAAAAAAAAAGTAAATATACGTGTGCGTGCGTAGCACTCTGACCTTGATATTCTCAATAAGAAAGTATGTAAAAAAACGTAGATCTACGTTTAGAGTGCTACGCAAGCAAACATGGAACTATGTTTGGACAGTTTAAGGGTTAACCCTTTGGGGGTCGGTGCCGTACTAGTACGTTTTACAAGCAGGGGTTGGTGCCGTACTAGTACGCCCAAATTCTAGCGGCCTCAATTTAAGCAGAAAACGTCTGGTAGGCATACATATGAAAGAATGGGTCTGTGTGGTCAGTGTGCGCAGTATAAAAAAAATCCTGCAGT
This sequence comes from Cherax destructor, assembly GCA_009830355.1. Taxonomy (NCBI): domain Eukaryota; kingdom Metazoa; phylum Arthropoda; class Malacostraca; order Decapoda; family Parastacidae; genus Cherax; species Cherax destructor. The sequence continues at coordinate 15,410 of WNWK01034888.1, forward strand.
ACACACTGCATAAGGAGTGAAAAAAAACTCTGACCGTTTTTTTCGATTAAAACAGCGACTTTGCAGTCGATTTTCGTATAGTTTTTATTGATGTATTCTCGTTTTCTTGGTCTCATTCGATAGAATGGAAGATATATTACAGAAATAGAGATGATTTTGATTGGTATGACAATGACAAGTACCTTGAAATTGAGCTCAAAGTAGTGAAAATGTTCGATTTTTGACGATGTTCAAGAGTAAACAAATCACACCATGCCTCCAATACACATACACTGGCGAGTCTTATATTCATGCACAAGTGCTCTGATATTATTTATACCATTTTTACAATGATGCAGTTATATACATAACAGTAAATCTTCTATTTTTTGTGAGAATAAAAATTCAAAATGAAAAGCAAAAGTAAAGGAACAGGGGCCTGGAGACGTGACTAATGAACAGAGAACATGTTATTTTAGTGCCAGGAATGTCTGCCTTGTTTACTCTGGACCCTATTTTGAAATTGGCATCGTTTGAAATTTGTGTGAAATTGTAAAATTTCCATTTTCTGACCACTATTTTGGGTAGATGAAATTGGTAAATAGGCGGTTTCATGTACGCAATCGATAGACGAAATGGAGATCTAGCGAAAAAGCTATAATTTTAGGAGACTGACACATTGGAATTTGTCGAAAATAGGGCTCAAAGTGGGCAAAATCGCCGATGCGCAAGTGTCATGGCTGCCGCTAACTTCGCGAAAGCATAATTCCGTTAGTTTTCAATTAAATTTCATAATTTTGGTGGCGTTATGATCGGAAAAAGATTCTCTATCATTTCGTAAGAAAAAATTAATTTTTTTTTTTCCAAAAAAATTTCGACCCCAGGAACACTTTCCTGAGAAGGCCTGTCGACCCCCAAAGGGTTAAAGACCCTCCTTTCTCTTTACCCTTCCTGCTCATTTCTGTTTTTCCACTATACCTATTACTGTCCTTGTCATCTAGTGTCACTAGCTTTCCACTATCCACCTTATTCTGCCTATTACTAGTTCTCCTAGAACTTATAATATTACTACACTGGGACTTCACTGTTTTCCCCCCAAAACCCATACCACTAACTATTTCTAGTTTAAAGCCCTAACAGCTCCCTCCACTGCAGTTGCCAGTGCCCCCACCCCAAACCTGGATAAGTGAACCCCATCCCTGGCATACATGTCATTTCTGCCATAGAAGAGGTCCCAGTTGTCAATGAATGTTACTGAATTTTCCTTACAGTATTTGTCCAGCCAGCAATTGACACCAATTGCCCTGGACAGCCATTCATTTCCAACTCCTCTCCTTGGCAAAATACCACATATGACAGGGTTCCCAACCCTTCTTCCTAATTAGGTCTATTGCTGACCTAAACCTGCTAGTCAGGTCCTCACTCCTACGTCTGCCAACATCGTTGCCTCCAGCACTGAGACAGATAATAGGATTGCTCCCATTACCTCTCATGATGTCGTCCAGACGGCTAACAATATCCTCCATCCCAGCCCCAGGAAAGCAAACCCTCTGTCTCCTACTCCTATCATTCAAACAGAAAGCCCTATCCATGTACCTAACCTGACTGTCCCCAACAACAATGTTTTTACCTTCCTTGGTGTCGTTTGTCGTGACGCTCCCAGAAGTCGACTCACATTCATCGGGTAGCACGGAGAATGGGTTCGATGTTTCCACAACATTCTCCTGGGTCTTCGTTGTTTCTACCTCTTCACCCGTCCTCTTGATCCTTAACTTTGTCCCATGCATTCCAGGCACTGTCCAGGTTCCTTTCTTGACTTGAGGATTCACAACAGGAGGATTACTATGAATCCTCTTGTTTTTCTTAGTCAGTCGCTGTATCTCAAGCTTAGCTACCCTCAGTTCTTCCTTTAGCTGCTGGTAGAGTAGCTCAAGAGAGGACATCTTCTTCAGATTCTTATGAGTGAGAGGGGTTGCATGTGAGTGGGACTTGCACATGAATAAATAGAATTATCAAAGCTTATTGCTTGGGTAGCATTGAAAATTGAGTTGGGCAAATATTCTGTTAGTGGGATGGATTGTGAAGGACCTGCCTAGTATGGGCCAACAGGCCTGCTGCAGTGTTCCTCCTTTCTTATGTTCATATGTTCTTAAATTTTTATACAGCAGTGTACTGTATATTGTAATAAATAAAATTGAGGAAATCGGGTCAAATATATATTATTTAGGTACAAATACTGGTCAGAGAGTCCGTCGTAAGTCTGAGGCGTCAGTAAACGAGTACGTCACTGAGGAGATACTGTACTTGAAGTAACTTTAAATCACTTGAAATTTTGGAAAGTTTCCAGACATAATGGAGAAGCGGTGCTCATGGAGAATGTAAACCAACCAGGTGGGGCACGGTGACTGTTTTAGAAAGACAGGTGGTGAGAGTCGTATAACGAATTTTGGTCATAATTTGAAATGTCCGTATTAGAGGAACGCCATAGAGTGGGGCCCTACTGTACCTGGTTCTTCACCCCTGTCTGGCTCTGTTATGAGTGTGGAGGTTCATACTCCTTGTACAGTACCTTCTTTCCCTGTCCCCTCCCAGGATGCTTCCTCTCCTGTCCCCTTCCAAGCTTCTCTAGTTCCTTCTACCCTTTCGTCCCTCCCCCCTACTTTGGAACATTCCATCATTGCCACAATCTTTACTCACCCTCCTCCTTCCATCTCCAGCATGCAGTCAACCGTGTTTCCAATTGGGCCACTACTCATGGGATTAAATTTTCTAGTACTAAAACTCTCATAATTACTTTCACTAGATGTTCTATCGTCTCTGATCATCCATTGTACCTACATGGCTTGCGTATCCCAGAACGTGATACGGTCAGGTTTCTCAGCCTTCTGTTTGATCGTCGGTTATCCTGGAAACCTCATGTTACCTCTCTGAAGGCAACTTGTCATAGCCGGCTGAACCACCTTTAAACCCTCGCTCATCTTTCATGGGGGGGGGGGGCTGATCGTAGAACTCTCCTTCGACTTCATTCAGCTCTAATTTTATCAAAACTTGATTATGGCGACCAGATACATTCAGCGGCCTCTCCTGCAACTCTTTCTAGCCTTAATCCCATCTATCACCAGGGATTATGTTTATGCCTCGGTGCTTTTCGCTCTTCACTGGTTGAGAGCCTCTATGCAGAGGCGAATATTCCATCCTTGACCGATTGCCGTGATGCTCATTGCCTTTGCTATTATGTTTGCTCTCATTACCTCCACAGTCCTTCCATATATAGGATAGTCGCTGATGTTAACCCTTAAACGGTCCAAACGTATATATACGTTAGTACTGCTACTGCCTCAAACGTATTTTTACGTTTTATTTTTCCTGCCTCCAAATTTGGCATGATTGGCCTGAGATGCCTGGTGAGCATAGAATGGGTCTTAACCCTCGGTGTGCGCCATATTAAAAAAATCTGGGAGCACTTAGTACCTTGTGGGGGCACCACGTAAATTGAGTGCCAGCTAGAGCAAACACCAAGGATTCACTGATGTCATGTCATATTAACACTCCCCTTTGAAGTGGAAAGTGATGTCGGCAGGCTGGCAGGCCAGCTGGCTGCCTGGCCACCTGGCTGGCAAGCAGCTGGTTGGCCACCTGGCTGGCCAGCAGCTGGCTGGTCAGCTGGGTACCTGATTGGCTGTCTGTCTCTGTCTGTCTCTGTATCTTTCTGTCTGTCTCACAGGAACAAATACGTAAATACAATTATACATAGTGTAAATTACCTAGGATAACTAAAAAATCAAGACAGAACGGGGACGCAAGGAAACAAAAAGACAGACAGACAGACAGAAGAAGACAAAGGGCAGACAGAAAGACAAAAACGGGGCGAACAAAAAAAAGCAGGAACTTAAAAGTCACCTGTAATTCGGGACTGATAAGAAGAGATGACATGCTCCCCCCCTTCAAAAAGTCACCAGTCATTTAATGGAGATCAGATGAGATAAGGCAGAAAAAAACAAATCTACAATCTTCCAAAAACTTTTATTATTATTATTATTATTATTATTATTATTCATTTTATTATTATTATTTTTTTTCACTATTATTATTATTATTTTTAAATTTATTATTATTCACTATTATTATTATTATTCACTATTATTATTATTATTATTATTATTATTATTTTTTTTTTTTTTTTTCATATCTTATTTTTTTTATAATTTTATTTATACAATTTCGTACCAAAATTTTAGGTCAGAACACAGATTTTTTTGAAATCACAAGAACTCTAAAATTGTGATTATAGAAATAAAATTATAAAAAATAAAAAAAAAGTGAAAAAGGTATATGGAAACCCCATTCTGAAGGGAGGACTTGTTCCCCCGGGGGTGAGCATCCAGTCCAACTTCTCCGCCCCAAACTCGAAAGACCCCAAAATTTTTTTTTTTTTTTTTCCTTAAAAAAATTTTTTTTTTTTTTTTAATTTTTTTTTTTCAAAAGTTTGGGCTCCCGTCGAAATTAAGTAGTTAAGGGTTTTTTTGGTTTTAAATTTTTTCTGGAAAAGTTGGGTTTGTTTTTTTAAAAAAAATTTTAAGTATAAATTTTTTTTTACTTGGAATTTCATTTAAAAGTGTTGTTTAACATTGTAAAAAAACTTCTTTTGGAAAAAAACGTCTTTTTTTAAATATTTTTTTATACGGGTCCTGTTTCCTTTTAACCCCCCAGAGAGGGTAATTTTAAAAAAAAAAACCAATTTTCCCCTGAAATAAAGGAAAAAAATTTTA
>WNWK01034889.1:0-20155 GCA_009830355.1 Cherax destructor
GGAGAAGGATTATATCCCACATCTCCGGATCAGATATCACAAACACTTACCGATTCTCTTACACGAGCGTCGTTTTTTTTCAATCCTCCTTCGTCTTTAATATATCCTTAATCTTCAATATAGCTACGCCATTTTAATCATAAATATGAAATAAAATAATAATCTTGGTTAATAAAAATGTAAGAAAAGACTTCCTGGCTGTTCTTAAGGATTTGTAGGCAATGTTATTTTGTTTCATTGTGTTTTTTTATAGAAATATCTGTAAGTACATTGTGTGTGTGTTAATAAGGTTGGCGTGGACGACTGTGTGAGGAGAGGTGTAGATGTGGCACCACTGCAGCCGGAACCTTGTCACCTCTGCAACAAGTAACGGGAACCAGTTTCACATACCAGCCCTTACCTGGCCTTCACCTTACCTGTAGACACACACACACCCACGGAGCTGTGACTGAGCCAGGAGTTGTGAATCGACCCCTGCAACCACAAATAGGTGAGTACATATTCAGAACACATCAGCCCAAATGTCTGTCAACAAAACCTTTGACAACTCGTAACACACACACAGAGCGAAGAGGCGGGGCCAGGAGCTTAATCGACCTCTCATTAAGCCCAAAGGGTTTAATTGGGGCGCGATGCCTGTTGGCATAACATGGATACTTAAAATTTTGTAGGTGCTCTCTCTCTCTCTCTCTCCTCTCTTATATATATATATATATATATATATATATATATATATATATATATATATATATATATATATATATATATATATATATATATATATATATATATATATATATATAGTATCACTTGATGATCTCAAGTGATACATTGTATATATATATATAAGTATTGTATAAGAGCCAGACGTAGGACTATATTTGTTAATTATTTGTGCGATCATTGCCCCTGCGGCCTGGTCTCACACATGATCTCCAGAATTGGAAAGGCGACAACCCAAGATTAAGATATTTTAAAAAAAAAAAAACCGGTAAAATAAAGAGTATACCGAGTGTCATTAGAAATTCGTGATATGTACCTGAGGTCAAAAGTTTTCCTGGGACAGAAAGATAAGACCAGGACCAGAGTGCTAAACCTTGCTACGTTTCTATTCAGTTCTTGCTTGATAATAAGTTGATAAATGAGACACTTGTGAAACATTTGGGTGTCTTTATTCTGGAAACGTTTCGCCAACCAGTGGCTTGTCAGTCCAATGCAGAGAAACAGTGGAAGATGAGGAGGAGTTTGAGGTAGTCAGTCCTCACCCTGGAGTCGATAAGTTCAGTCCATTTATTCACATGATAATAAGTCTCACGTACCTTCATGGATATTGCTGGCAACCCGTATGAAGGCCAGTCTTATATACGGAAGCCACTATAACAGCAGTCAACACAGAGAATAACCTGAGGAAAACTTAATCTCAACAAGTGGATTATTGCAAACCTTGTTACACTCAGAGATATACATCTATGGATACACACCTGTCAGTGTACATAACCTGAGATCACTTGAAAAAAATGGGGCTAGTTTATATTTACTTCTTGAAATCCTCCTTGGCTTGTGCTAAACTGAAGCATATAACTCTGGAATTTATGCAGTGAAAACAAACAAACAAGAGGTATAAACACAGAGATATGTGGAAGAGGCGTGCCAGGTGGTAGACAGCGCTGCTGTGGCCTCCTATAATACTGGCTACTGAGGTCGTTGTTCTTAGTGACGTGCTACACCCTCAGGGACCTGTGACCTAACATTACTCCTTGTAGCCACATTTTAATAATAATAATGCTAATTTTACTTCTTGTGGTCAATTTTGGCGCAATTTTATGTCTCCTAAGACGTAAAAATAATATTGGTGATAAGGAATATGTCAAACTACAATGGGTGAATTATTATTATAATCAAAACTATGCGCTAAACCCACCAGTGACGGTGGTTGAAACAATTCACAATCAACAAATTGCAGATCAGATGGAAAAGTTGTCTAGTTTCACCACTAAATTGCTCTTCTTAAGTTTATAAAACAAGAAATGTAAATGGCCCAGTGGAAATAAGTCACTCTAACTTTTTTTTAATTATCCTGGATAATTTATACGTGTTACTATGCATGATAAGTTGTGTAAGTGTGTTTATGTGTACCTGTACCTAAATAAACTTACTTAACGTGGAGAAAAGTTTCGCGGGAGCTAAAACCAAGACGACAGAGTGTGGAGGCTTGATATGGTCGTTGTGTGTGTGTGGGATATGGTCGTTCCATCCGGCCTCGCTGATATATTATCACAGTGCATACAGCCCAGCCATCTCGCCTCTGAAGAGTTGAATGGCCCTCATGCACTAGCAACATGCAACAGGCAATAACTGTGGGTACAACAGGAGGCGACGGAGAATGAGAGCAGAGTGGATGAACAGGTTAGTTACATCCCAGACACCGTTAGAGGGTCAAGGGAAGGCGGACACCTGTGTGCGTGTGTCTCATCCATGTACGTGTGTGTGTGTGTGTGTTTCGTCCGTCCGTGCGCGTGTGTTTGTGTGTTCCCTGCCAAGTCTCAGTCGACCTGGAACACTGGTCATAGGAGCATTAGGGCTCCGTTTTTTTTTTTTTAATATCGTGTTGTGTTTTGCTGCATTACGGAGCCGTTTACAAACATCGACGACTAAGTGTAAGACACAAGGGAACAGCTGGACACTCACATTAGTTACGACAACAAACCAGAGAGTGACGTAACGACCTAAACACCAGTTTACAACACACCTGGCTGCTTCCTCGTGCCACCCACGGATCTACAACACACCTGGCTGCTTCCTCGTGCCACCCACGGATCTACAACACACCTGGCTGCTTCCTCGTGCCACCCACGGAGCTACAACACACCTGGCTGCTTCCTCGTGCCACCCACGGATCTACAACACACCTGGCTGCTTCCTCGTGCCACCCACGGAGCTACAACACACCTGGCTGTTTCCTCGTGCCACCCACGGATCTACAATTTTCTCTAGTTTAGGTACTGGTAAATTTTGCCTCGTTGATTCTAGCTACTATAAAAATTATTTTCCCTTTTGTGTTACCATTGCTATTAACATTATTAATAGCAATGGTAACACCAGCAATGGTAACATCGTAGCCTCTGTAACCTCTGGATTGAATTGATAAAGCCACTGGTTGGCGAAACGTTTTCATAATGAAGATGCTTAGGCGTTTCGCGCATCTTATTCATCACCTTTGCGATGCGCTAAACTTGTAAGGATCATACTGACCTTGGAAGTGAAGGAATACTCCAGTTCCTCGGAACAAGACCCTTCCGCCGGCATCGAGGTGCCACTCTCGAAGGGACACTGCGTGGAGTATTGTTTTATAGCCGTGTTCTTACCAGGTTTGAAGCCTATCCACTAGAGAAGTGCCATTAAAGATGCCATCTGCTCGTGCATTAACACTTAGTCTTCCTGCGGCTGAATTGTCTACGTCAGTCATTTGTCTTTCGCGATTAGTGGGTTATATATTTAATGTTACTTGGGACGTACGATAAATGCGCGTCACCAGACGTACAGGAAAACAACAGACGTGTACGCTGTATGACCCTTGTGGGCTTAGCGCTTAGTGTTTGATCGTAATAATAACAACTGGCGTGTTAGGTAAAAGGGGCACACATGCAACTAATGCGACATTTTTAGTGTGGCAACGTTTCGCTCTGCATGCTGTTGCGGCTTGATAAAGCTCCTGGAGAGCGAAACGTTGCCACAATAAAAATGTCGCATTAGTTGCACATGTGTCGTCATACCCAACATATTGTGGGTAGTTCTGCCAACATTATGACAACAACAGAGATGCGCAACCATCTAAACACACCACCAAAACAGCATCAACAGAACACTCAATTAGTTTACCCCAACAGACATTAAAGTGACATTGCCATTATTCATGTTCATCTCGGGTAAGTCCACTCATGTCTACATTTGATACTGATTGCTATATGTGTTGTGTTACATTAAGAAAACAAGATCAGCAACACTACATTAAGTCTTTGTTGGGTCACCGGTAGTTTGCAGACCTTGTCATAACAGTTTTGCATACTACGCAAAGAAATAAAAATTTGACTTGATTTGTGGTGTTGCGCAGCTAATGCATCAAATCATATGTTGCACCGTATGCAGTTTGGAGCCCACACCTGGTCAACCATGTCAAGAAATTAGAGAAAGTGCAGAGATTTGCAACAAGACTAGTCCCGGAGCTAAGAGGAATGTTCTACGAAGAAAGGTTAAGGGAAATCGTCCTGACGACACTGGAGGACAGGAGGGTTAGGGAAAACATGATAACGATATATAAAATACTGCGAGGAATTAACAAGGTGGACAAAGACAGGATGTTCCAGAGATGGGACACAAAAACAAGGGGTCACAATTGGAGGTTCAAGACTCAGATGAGTCAGAGGGATGTTGGGAAGCATTTCTTCAGTCATAGAGTTGTCAGGAAGTGGAATAGTGACGTAGTGGATGCAGGAATCATACATAGTTTTAAGACGAGGTTTGATAAAGCTCATGGAGCAGGGAGAGAGAGGACCCAGTAGCGATCAGTGAAGAGGCGGGACCAGGAGCTATGACTCAACCCCTGCAACCACAACTAGGTGAGTACCGTCCAGTCTGACCTGGACGTCTTGAGTTCAGCTTTAATTCTTTTCTTCTCCTGTCAAGAAGGATCCTTAAATGATTTCTCCCGTAATTTATCAGCAGTCCTGCTGTGCCTCACATTGTGCCACCTTAGATTCTTTGGCCCTGGAGGTAAACATCGTCCATCACCAACGATGATCCGCGGGGTCGTATGTTGTCAACTGGGAACGACTGTCTCTTTAAACTGGAATTTCATTACTGGAACTTCAATCATTGTGCTGAAAATTATTTAAAAAATCTACTAGTTGAAGAATGAGAGACTTGTGCAACATTTGGGAATATTTTTTTTTTTTTGTGGAAACGTTTCTCCAGCCAGTGGCTTCTTCAGTCCAAAACAAAGGAGAACGGTGGAAGATGCGGAGGAGTTTGAGGTAATCAGTCCCTCAGCCTGGAGTCGATGTGTTTATCCATTTTGAGGGAGCTGGACAGGCTGTGGTTCGTACGTTGGATAGCTTGCAGCCAGCAGTAAAAGCCTGGCTGATCAGGACCTGATCCACCGCGAGGCTGGGTCATGGACTTGGCAGCGGGGGCGTTGACCCCCGGAAGACCCTCCAGATATACGGTATGTGTCACTTGTCAAGGAGCTTTATCAGGCTCCTGACGAGCGAAACTTAGCCTAAATATATTCAGAACGGTGCATTATCCATGCTCTCATAGCTCCCTTGTCTGAGTCTTCTGAAATAAAGGAGAAGTTGGGGTCAACAACGATGCACAGTATACTTATTTTCGTAGCTGCCATCTTTGATTTTTACGAATTCTGCAGAATGTTCAATGTTGCTATGGTGGCACTGATGGATCATGTATCAGACACCCATGGTGGCACTGATGGATCATGTATCAGACACCCATGGTGGCACTGATGGATCATGTATCAGACACCCATGGTGGCACTAATGGATCATGTATCAGAGACACCCATGGTGGCACTGATGGATCATGTATCAGAGACACCCATGGTGGCACTGATGGATCATGTATCAGAGACACCCATGGTGGCACTGATGGATCATGTATCAGACACCCATGGTGACACTGATGGATCATGTATCAGAGACACCCATTGTGGCACTGATGGATCATGTATCAGAGATACTCATGGTGGCACTGATGGATCATGTATCAGAGACACCCATGGTGGCACTGATGGATCATGTATCAGAGACACCCATACTGTCATTCATGGATCATGTATCAGAGACACCCATAGTGGCACTCATGGATCATGTATCAGAGACACCCATGGTGGCACTCATGGATCATGTATCAGAGACACCTATGGTGGCACTCATGGATCATGTATCAGAGACACTCATGGTGGCATTCATGGATCATGTATCAGAGACACTCATGGTGGCACTCATGGATCATGTATCAGAGACACTCATGGTGGCATTCATGGATCATGTATCAGAGACACTCATGGTGGCACTCATGGATCATGTATCAGAGACACCCATGGTGGCACTCATGGATCATGTATCAGAGACACCTATGGTGGCACTCATGGATCATGTATCAGAGACACTCATGGTGGCATTCATGGATCATGTATCAGAGACACATGAGGGCGATACATTTGTAAAAAAAATATTGGACTAGCAACAGTACAAGTTTCGCCCCTCACTACACAAGCCGCACACAGGAGAGAGGAGCTTACGACGACGTTTCGGTCCTACTTGGACCATTTACAAAGTGACACTGTGTGACTCTGATTATGTCCGGGTTGTGTATTGTTCCAGTCACTGTGTTGTTCCAGTCACTGTGTTGTTCCAGTCACTGTGTTGTTCCAGTCACTGTGTTGTTCCAGTCACTGTGTTGTTCCAGTCACTGTGTTGTTCCAGTCACCGTGTTGTTCCAGTCACCGTGTTGTTCCAGTCACCGTGTTGTTCCAGTCACTGTGTTGTTCCAGTCACTGTGTTGTTCCAGTCACCGTGTTGTTCCAGTCACCGTGTTGTTCCAGTCACCGTGTTGTTCCAGTCACTGTGTTGTTCCAGTCACCGTGTTGTTCCAGTCACTGTGTTGTTCCAGTCACTGTGTTGTGCCTTTTTGTTCTTTAAGGTTCTCCATCATGGCTGCTGGACACTGTGAGCTCTGAGGGTTTAGCGCATCCTCATGGCTATTACCATCACAATATTAAAGATATTGCAATGCTACTTTAATTTTTAAAGTGGTGGATCGGTAAGCCAGCAGAAGGCCTCGGTCAGATGACCAAAAGCTCTAGCTGTGGGTCATCACATGACTAAGACCCGCGTCAGGAAACACTTGTCCTGTTTCCTGACGAACCTTACCTAACATAATATATTAAAGTTAACTGATACTAATGGATTGTGTTGTACGTATTGTCTGGGTTAGCTAAGATAGGTCTAGTTGGATTTGCTAGGATAGGTCTAGTTGGATTTGCTAGGATAGGTCTAGTTGGTTTTGCTAGGATAGGTCTAGTTGGTTTTGCTAGGATAGGTCTAGTTGGTTTTGCTAGGATAGGTCGAGTTGGGTTAGCTATTATAGGTCTAGTTGGGTTAGCTATTATAGATCTAGTTGGGTTAGCTATTATAGGTCTAGCTGGGTTTGCTAGAATATGTCGAGTAGGGTTTGCTAGGATAGGTCGAGTTGGGTTTGCTAGGATAGGCCGAGTTAGATTAGCTATTATAGGTCAGGTTGGATTAGCTAGGATATGTCGAGTTGGGTTTGCTAGGATAGGTCGAGTTGGGTTACTTGGTGGAGGGCAGGGGTTCTTGATACTGGTGAAGGAGAGTCCTTGATATAGGGAGGAAGGTGTCCATGATGCTGATGAAGGAAAGAGGTCCTTGTTGCTGAAGGAGGGTCCTTGATGCTGAAGGAGGGTCCTTGATGTATGGAGGGAGGGATCCTTGATGCAGGGAGGGAGGGATCCTTGATGTAGGGAGGGAGGGATCCTTGATGTAGGGAGGGAGGGAGGAGTCCTTGATGCTGGTGATCATGCAGAAGAGGGTTTCTTGATGCTGGTAAAGGAAGGTCCTTGATTCTGCTGAATGAGTGGAGTCTTTGATGTTGAAGGAGGGGAGGGGTTCTTGATACTTGTGAAGGAAAAAGTTTCTTGACGCTAAGGATGAGAGTTCTTGATGCTAGTGAATTAGAGGGTGGTCTTTGATGCTAGTAAAGAGGTCCTTGATGCTGCTGGATAATGGCCCTTGATGCTTGTAAAGGAGGGGATGGGTCCTTGATGCTTATAGAGAATGGCCCTTGATGTTGGTAAAGGATGGGAGGGGTCCTTGATGCTTATAGAGAATGGCCTTTGATGCTGGTAAAGGATGGGAGGGGTCCTTGATGCTTGAAAAGAGAGGGATCCTTGGAGGAGTCACGTTCTTGATACTGGTGAAGTAGGGGGTTTCTTGATGTTGAATGACGGAAGAGGTCCTTGATAATAGTGAAGGAGGGGAGGTGTCCTTGCTGGCAAATTAATGTAGGTGTCCTTAATGCTTTTTTTTCCAAGGAATTGCCACTATCGTTCCCTTAGATCAAAAATGATTGCTGCGAATCCCTCGTATTCTCGTAGCACTGTATAAACCATACGTATTTAGCACTTTCCCATGAATATAGTGTAGTCACTCATTTCTTCTTACCTGTATAATATACCTATGACAGGTATATTATACTGGCTGCTCTTGCAGCCTGGCTTGAAGTCAGGCAATTCTGATTGCTTTGTCAACCAGGTTGTTATTTTTAGAGTCGTGCTTACCCGCATATTCTGCCACCAGGCTGATGTAGAGATCCAGTTCCCTCTTGAAAACTTCTACATTTGTTCCAACAGTTTTCTGACATGTACTGGTAGCAGGTTCAATGGTCCTGGACCACAGATGTTGACAGTGGTAATTTATTGTGGCCACGGTGGACCTTTTCACCGTGTCTTACTCTTCCATATCTTTCACTCTAATACGTTGCTTTAGAAGCGTTGATGTATGATGAGGCTTTCGAGTATCTTCCAGCTATACAAGATATCAGTCTCTTATTTGCTTCAGAGTATATTCCAGGTATGTTGAGGCATTCCCGGTAGTTTGTGCTTTATTGACTCTCTTCAGACAGTAAGTATCTGTACGTTTTCTATCTGTGATATCTCTCCTGCCTTGACTGGAGCTGTCAACACCGAACATTGCTCCAGTCGAGAAATCACAACTGATTTGATAAATGGTTTTGAAAACCGACAACTGATTTTAATAGTCACCGCCGGAATGTTTTTTTTTTTTTTACTGAAAGTTCTTATTCACCTTGTTATACTCCTGGCCTTAGCAACATTCACCTTATTTTCTCTAGATATGTCTTATGACATAACCAATCTTTAATTTGCCCCTTTCATTCAACAAGATGATCTTTTTGTATCCAATACTCGTTTCTAGTACTTAATTCTTACCATAACTGATCAATTAGAATTTGTCACCATGTAACAAATTTTTATTTTTCATTGCCCACTGGAAGACTTTGTTGATATCTTTCATTTTTCTTTTTTTTTCTACTAATACAATTTCATGCTTATTTCCATATCGCCTTGAGGTAACTTGTCTAAGGCTACATCTTGCTTTGTCTTCTGTTCATTAGAACAGTGAATATCCATTTCCCTAGTTTCCTGCTGTACCTAATTAACCTAGTGCCTGCATTGTGTCAGGTTGATGTGACCTTGACGCACGATGGTGTTTCCAGGGATATTACGCAAGATAAACAAGACGCTTCCAGCGTTACTCCAGACCATCATTATCATCTGTCTTCTTCACTTCATGACTCAGGTAATTATTATTACTATTATTATTTATTTTAATTATTATCATCACAGGGAAAACTTTAAATTCATAGTAATCATATGGCACCCAAAGGCTTTCAATGTAATTAGATTTGATTCAAGAATGGTAGGATAGCACCAATTCTTTGGATCAAGAGCTGTGAACCAGCATGAAGAAGCCACCTTAAAGATTGTACTAGTAAAGAAAAAATAAGAATTTATTTTTCCCCTCAGGGCATCCTCACTAAAGTTCAGAAGAAATTTCATCTGAGCCGATATGGTCACACAGATGCTGTCTCTCAGAGACCAGGCAGGCGAGCAGGCATCCGTACAGCTGGTGGCTTCAGTCGCAGCTCCCGGCCCCCACGAAGCCACAGCCCTAGCACCAGCACTACCACCACAACCACAACCACTACCACACCCATGCCACCACCATCTGATAACTTGATGGAGAAGGAACATAGTCGACGACTTGACATATTGCACAGAGCTTGTTCAAGGTATTGTAATTATTGCACAGAGCTTGTTCAAGGTATTGTAATTATTGCACAGAGCTTGTTCAAGGTACTGTAATTATTGCACAGAACTTGTTCAAGGTATTGTAATTATTGCACAGAACTTGTTCAAGGTATTGTAATTATTGCACAGAACTTGTTCAAGGTATTGTAATTATTGCACAGAACTTGTTCAAGGTATTGTAATTATTGCACAGAGCTTGTTCAAGGTATTGTAATTATTGCACAGAGCTTGTTCAAGGTACTGTAATTATTGCACAGAGCTTGTTCAAGGTATTGTAATTATTGCACAGAGCTTGTTCAAGGTATTGTAATTATTGCACAGAGCTTGTTCAAGGTACTGTAATTATTGCACAGAACTTGTTCAAGGTATTGTAATTATTGCACAGAGCTTGTTCAAGGTACTGTAATTATTGCACAGAACTTGTTCAAGGTATTGTAATTATTGCACAGAACTTGTTCAAGGTATTGTAATTATTGCACAGAACTTGTTCAAGGTATTGTAATTATTGCACAGAACTTGTTCAAGGTATTGTAATTATTGCACAGAGCTTGTTCAAGGTATTGTAATTATTGCACAGAGCTTGTTCAAGGTACTGTAATTATTGCACAGAGCTTGTTCAAGGTATTGTAATTATTGCACAGAACTTGTTCAAGGTATTGTAATTATTGCACAGAACTTGTTCAAGGTATTGTAATTATTGCACAGAGCTTGTTCAAGGTATTGTAATTATTGCACAGAACTTGTTCAAGGTATTGTAATTATTGCACAGAGCTTGTTCAAGGTATTGTAATTATTGCACAGAACTTGTTCAAGGTATTGTAATTATTGCACAGAGCTTGTTCAAGGTACTGTAATTATTGCACAGAGCTTGTTCAAGGTATTGTAATTATTGCACAGAACTTGTTCAAGGTATTGTAATTATTGCACAGAGCTTGTTCAAGGTACTGTAATTATTGCACAGAGCTTGTTCAAGGTACTGTAATTATTGCACAGAGCTTGTTCAAGGTACTGTAATTATTGCACAGAGCTTGTTCAAGGTATTGTAATTATTGCACAGAGCTTGTTCAAGGTATTGTAATTATTGCACAGAGCTTGTTCAAGGTATTGTAATTATTGCACAGAGCTTGTTCAAGGTATTGTAATTATTGCACAGAGCTTGTTCAAGGTATTGTAATTATTGCACAGAGCTTGTTCAAGGTATTGTAATTATTGCACAGAGCTTGTTCAAGGTATTGTAATTATTGCACAGAACTTGTTCAAGGTATTGTAATTATTGCACAGAGCTTGTTCAAGTTACTGTAATTATTGCACAGAGCTTGTTCAAGGTATTGTAATTATTCCACAGAGCTTGTTCAAGGTATTGTAATTATTGCACAGAGCTTGTTCAAGGTATTGTAATTATTCCACAGAGCTTGTTCAAGGTATTGTAATTATTGCACAGAGCTTGTTCAAGGTATTGTAATTATTGCACAGAACTTATTCAAGGTATTGTAATTATTGCACAGAGCTTGTTCAAGGTACTGTAATTATTGCACAGAGCTTGTTCAAGGTATTGTAATTATTGCACAGAGCTTGTTCAAGGTACTGAAATTATTGCACAGAGCTTGTTCAAGGTATTGTAATTATTGCACAGAGCTTGTTCAAGGTACTGTAATTATTGCACAGAGCTTGTTCAAGGTATTGTAATTATTGTACAGAGCTTGTTCAAGGTACTGTAATTATTGCACAGAGCTTGTTCAAGGTATTGTAATTATTGCACAGAGCTTGTTCAAGGTACTGTAATTATTGCACAGAGCTTGTTCAAGGTACTGTAATTATTGCACAGAGCTTGTTCAAGGTACTGTAATTATTGCACAGAGCTTGTTCAAGGTATTGTAATTATTGCACAGAGCTTGTTCAAGGTATTGTAATTATTGCACAGAGCTTGTTCAAGGTATTGTAATTATTGCACAGAGCTTGTTCAAGGTATTGTAATTATTGCACAGAGCTTGTTCAAGGTATTGTAATTATTGCACAGAGCTTGTTCAAGGTACTGTAATTATTGCACAGAGCTTGTTCAAGGTATTGTAATTATTGCACAGAGCTTGTTCAAGGTACTGTAATTATTGCACAGAGCTTGTTCAAGGTACTGTAATTATTGCACAGATTTTGTTCAAGGTATTGGAATTATTGCACAGAGCTTGTTCAAGGTACTGTAATTATTGCACAGAGCTTGTTCAAGGTATTGTAATTATTGCACAGAGCTTGTTCAAGCTACTGTAATTATTGCACAGAGCTTGTTCAAGGTATTGCAATTATTGCACAGAGCTTGTTCAAGGTACTGTAATTATTGCACAGAACTTGTTCAAGGTATTGTAATTATTGCACAGAGCTTGTTCAAGGTACTGTAATTATTGCACAGAGCTTGTTCAAAGTATTGTATTTTTAGTATTATTGACATGCATGTTACTGAAAGTCATCCCTCGCTGCTGGTTTTCTTGACATTATTTTTTATATTCGTTAAGTGATAACTCCGTAAAGTAGTAGTAATAATAATAATATCTTTATTTACTACAAGTGCATGTACATGGTATACAGGCCTAGCTGACATCAATGACATACTACTATATAGAAAGCCACTTGTTATGCTGAGCATTTCCCGCAAATTAGGTCAGCTTTGTCCCAGGATGCGACCCACACCAGTCGACTAACACCCAGGTACCCATTTTACACTGATGGGTGAACAGGAACATGGACAGCAGGTGTCTTATGGAAACACTTCCCTAGTGTTTTTCAGCCCTACCGGAGGAGATTCGAACCCCGGACACACAGGAGTCATCCAGCGCCTGAGGAAATGGGAGACAATCAGGTTCGATAGAGGGAAAAGGAGAATAGGTTTAATTTCTTGGATCAAGGGGTAAACATTCTGTCTTAATGTAGTGTCTGACTCCAGTCAAAATATTAAGATTAAAGAATTACACTTCCATATCAGAATCTACTGACTTTGTGAAGAGTAATTTTTAACTGCGGCCGCCAGTACATAGTATTTTGCATTATTATTTGTATTAAAAGCAAGCAAATGCAATGTTGCTTCATGTAAACTTGTTTTTTAGTAAGTAGGTTTATTCAAGTATACACAAATACAGTTATATAGATTATCATATATAGCAGCATATGTGTAGAGAACCCAGGATAACCCAAAAAGTCGAAGTGACTTATTTCCATTGGGGTCCTTATGATACCTTATTATTATACTATAAAGGAGCAGCGAGGAAACAAGGTGTATGAATTGTAGGTAATAAGAATTAGAAAGTGATCACTGTTGTGTAGATTTATTGTAGTCCAGTCAAATTCTAATGCTACAGAAGATGGGCAAAGCATTAATGATATACGGTCAAGATGAATTACACATGTGATTCTTCAATTCAATGCAGAGATTATACACACAAGACCGTGGAAGAAGAGGTAATCAGTCTCCCGGCTTTGAAGGTTCTCCATACCTTAGTTTTGATTAATCTAAATATTATCATTGCAAGCGATAAACCCGTATAGGTCATACAGAGCTGTGGGTAGGGAAGTGCGAGGGAAGGAGCGTAAAGGTTAGACTGCAGGGGTCCTTAACGTGGGAGTGCGCACCCCCAGGGGTGCGCACTCCCAGGGGTGCGAGATGGTATTTCAGGGGGTTTCAGAATCCCAATGAAAAGCACAATTCCCTTTGCTTCAATTTGCGATTCAAAAATTAGAAATTTGACTTTCTTCAAATGTGATATTACTTTTGTAGGAGGTGCAACGTTAATCAAACATTTACCTAAGAGTTAGAGGGTACAAGTTAATAGAGTTTGGGGGGTGGGGGTCATTGTAAAATTGAAATTATAGTTTGTGCAATTAAAAAAACTCTGCATCAAAGGTTTGATTTTCAGAAAGGTGTGTGTGTGTTAGGGCAATGTTAATGTCAGACGTAAATTCTGCGCATTGTCCCTGGTACACAAGACAATCTATTAAGATATTGTGAACTGACAAATGAAGGTATTGGCGAGTCGTGTGTGGCCGATTCGCAACTATAAGAGTTCATTATCCTAAACCTGACAGTGGGATGGTCTAAATCCTTATTGTGGTTTAGAAGACAATTTGACGCAGTCTAATGTTTCTAACGTTAGTAGAGTTGAGGGAGCACTCAAAACATAGTTCGAGAAATGAATACCCCCTGTGCGAAATTTGGAGATCGTGGACAGCTGGTCGAGAGGCAGAGTCTACTTGATCATTATCCTAAACATTGGCGTGTCCAGGGACCCCAAAAAAGAAATTGTGTTTACTTTATAATACCAAATTAAGTGCTAAACCCGAAAGTTATACAGCACTGCAGGTAATGATGTGTCAAAGAAGGAATGTGCTAAGGTGGTGAGGGAGAGAAGGGAAGGGGTTAGTAGGGGGGGAGGAAGGTAGGGGGGGAGGAAGGTAGGGGGTGAGGAAGGTAGGGGGTGAGGAAGGTAGGGGAGAGTGCAAGAGGAAAATTAAGACGTGCACTTCACACTCCAAGAACTTGTCAACACTTTCCAGGTGCCAAGTGCCAGCAACTGGGGATGGTGACATCCATGTATGTATGCTTCAACATTTACAACCTAAGGTGCTTAGTCATCCTCTTACACCTTTTCAATCTCATGTGGTCCAAATGGATTCTGCCTCTTTTGTGGAAAACTGTTGTTGTCTTACTTTTTTGTAAGACAGGAACCTCGGGCTATGGACACCCCATTACAGATTCATTGTTCTTACTGGTGAAAGTTGTACACTAAGTTGTTAGAATGTATAATTAAACATTTATTATGGTATTTGGAAACCCGTAATTCTCTCTCCCCTCGTCAGTTTGGTTTGCGTCGAGGCCTTTCTGTCAACAACACCTTAATCCATATGTATTTCTATTCAGTAATGCCTTTGCTAATAATCACTCAGTTATTGCGGTCTTTCTTGATTTCAAAAAACTTTGAATCTAGCTGGCGTTACAGTTTGGCCCCAAGCCCCGTCCTTGGGCCTCAGAGGCAATCTGTCGCTTGTCCTTAGGGATTTCTTGTGAGAGGCACTTCTGTGTCCGAGTAATAAAATAGCTTTAGGCTCAGTGTATGTAAAAAAATTGAATTTGAATTTACCTCTCTTCAGGTTGAAGGTGTCCCTCAAAGATGTGTGTTTAGTACTAACCTCCTCCTGCTTTCTATTTGGTAGTCTCTGTCGATGATTTTGATATAGCTTGTTCAGGCACTGATGTCACCTTGTAGAAGCCTCTCTCCAGAATGCTACTGATAGCGCCTCCTATTGGGCCACTTCTCCTGGGTTTAAATTTTGTTGCTAAAACACACCACATTATTTTCACAATGTGGCTTGACCCTCATACTGTTCTGTCTGTAAAGTTCTCATATACTGTTCAGGGATATTGTCAAATTTCATGGTCTTGTTTGATCTCCGATTGTTCTGGAGGCCTCGTGTAACCTTCCTGGAAGATTTATTCGTTTTGAAGGGAAACCAGAGTTAACCTTCCTGAAAGCTGCTTGTCATAACTGCCTGGACTTCCTTAAAACTCTAGCCCATCTTTCTTGGGGGCTGACAGACGAACTCTTCCTTCTTCGCCTTCATTCTGTCCTAATCTTATCTGGCCAACTGTTCTTCAGCCTCCTCCCCTATCTCTAACTTGATCCCATTTATCACTGATTGTTTGTGTCTTTTTTTTTCGATCTTCCCAATTGAAAGCCTATAGGATAGGCAAAAGCGAATGCTCCATTCTTGAAAGATCGGCGTGATACCCACTATCTCTAGTATTATGGGGAGCGCTAAAACCATAGGAATTATACAGCGCTTGTGGGGGGGGGGGGAGGGGGAGGCGGAGGCGGAAGGCATTCAGGCTTAATTCAGAGAATTGGATCACAGATCCAATTCCCTAGATCGAGAGTCCTATACATATATGACAACATATATTATTAAGGCTAATTTGTTTATTCATCATCCCCATTTATTATGACCCTTTCCTCTCCGTATTCACTCTGTTGGCTTGCCTTACTTTAAGTTCCCTTTAAGTTCACCCAGCATCTTGCTTTTCTCTTCCTCCTTGGAAAGTCACAAAGTTTCACGTCTGCTCCTCCCTCACTTTCATGTGCGATAGATCACTTTCATTCTCATGTTATTACAGTGTATATTGACTCTAGATCCCCTGTTCGTGTTGGGTATGCAGTTTTTCCTGTAAAAAAAAATAATTTAGATGATTTACTAGAATTGGCCAGTGTTCTCACAGCCGAGTATATATAGATATTTCTCACTGCCATCATACACCTTACATCAATGTCTGATTAGTCCTTCATAGTCATTTCGGACGCTCACAGTGCACTACAGGCTATCCAGAAATTTGGCTCCCTTCATCCCATTGTGCTTTGTATACAACTTTGGTTATGCTGTGTTTCTAACAAACACTTTTTTACTGGGTCCTTGTATTCGTCAATGTTTGGGGGCAACGAGCAAGCAGACTCAGCCACTCTGCTATTCATGACCTAATTTTCCTTTCCCACAAGGGTATTCCTTTCTCAAACTATTTTCCAGTGATCTCTCAACCTCACAATTGCTGGCAACAACGTTGGCCCGAGTTGGACCACAAATTTTCTATCAAACCACATTAGAATCCTGTCCAGCATCTCTGTCACGTTTGGGAGACTACACACCCTCTTACATATTTGCTACACATCACTCACAGGTACCTCGTGGAAAAATGCCTAGCACTACTGAGAACTGTCAGGTCACACTGTCAGAACTCACTTTTGACATCTCCAGCATCCCAACATACTCAATCTGACCTCGCTGAAAATCCCACTTTTGAAGCGGACTGACCTTTCAACAGAAAATAACCTACTGCACCAACTTTGATTTAGATTGTACTCCTACACTTCCCTACCCTTACGCATTCTTGACCCTCACTTTCTCCTACCCTTTGAACATTCCTACATTCCCTCCCTGCAGCGTTGTATGACCCATTCAGATTTAGCGCTGAACTTGACTACCAGTATATTATTCTGGCATTTGCTGATCTCTGAGCCAATGCCGGTTATAAGCAATTACAAAACCAGAAGTAACAGAGGCTCCCATACAATACTGGGAATAAAATGTACTATGGGCTTACCAGAGCTCAAAGACGAGAGTACCGAGTGAATGAGGCACAACACTGCAGAAATATTTTAATGGCTGTATTGTTTATAGTATTATTACTACTTGTACATCAAAATAATGCTAGGTTTTCACTATTATGACTATTCTTCTTGCAGGTGGAACTTGGGATTATGGGCAACTGGTGAGAGTAATAATGTAACTCAAGAGGAATTAATTGCTTTGGCCAATATTCCTAAATCTCCGTTGTACCAAGCACTGTTAGTCTCTGAGAAACATCATTTAGCTGTGTGTCCAGCAGCCCGGAATGGGATACAATGGCTAGCCCGTCGCCTCCTTCAGCTCACAGGTAGGTTCACGGAGCGTCAATTATATAGACTTCATGAACCACCAGCTGCTATTGCCCGACACAGTTTTCCATATTTAAGCTCGTGGGAAACATACCCAACGGTCCTGGCAAAATCTATAACAATCTTGATGGCCCGTCATCCATTTGATCGCCTTTTAGCATCTTACCGCCATATATTAGAGGACCCAGAAAAAAATCCACATGGGTATCTGCATTACGGACGTCGCATTGTTCGAACCTACCGTCAGTCCCCAGGCCATGGTAAGGGGCCTTCTTTTGAGGAATTTGTCAGGTTCTTATTGGCACGTGACACACACCACCTTGAAGATTCTTGGCAGTCGACAATGCGCCGTTGCACTCCTTGCCATATACAGTATAACATGGTAACCCACTTTGAGACACTCTGGCATGATGTACAGTGGGCTTGGAAGAAAGCTGGTCTTGGATCACTCAACACTACAGATTATGTTGTCTACAACCTCACACCTGAGATACGCAAGCAGTACTTTTCAGAGCTCACTTTAGCACAGATCCTAGAGTTGTATAAAAAATATAAACTGGATTTTCAACTTTATGGCTATACAATAGAGGAGCACATGGCATACGCAAAACCTGGGGAAGAGGCACTAGATCCTGCTCTCATGGTTGATCTTCCTCGGGTAAATCATGACCAGCTGCAGATCTTGCTGGAGGCAGCACAGGAGAAAGCACTTCTGAAGGCAGAACATGCAAATGCAGGTAAGGCACAAGTACCAGAGCCAGGTAGTGCCAACATGGGTCTGCCCCTCACTGGTGAAAGAGGTTCGCACGTTGAGGTTAGTAATGATATAGAACCTGATGCAGACAACTCTGGTTTAGAGTAGAAGTTAGTCAGTAAAAAAATCAACCAAAAACTATAGCTAAAAGAATTTCCAAATATAGTCTACTGTATTTGTCATGTGAATTAATACATTCATGAGGAAATATTAAACCCATAAAGGAGGGGTCATACAACACCTACAGAATAAGAGAATTAGGTTTGATCTAAGGCAAGGAAAAGCTAGCTCCATTTTCTTGGCTCAAGAGCCCTTCAGTGGTTGTCAAATGAGGGAAAACTTGTAAGTAGTGCCATGACAGGCCGTGAAGGCAGTTCCTGTTGGAAAAGCAATAATGGGTGTTTCAGGTGTAGCCTATGCCATGTGATAACTCTTCATAGTTTAGATATACATACAGTATTGATCACAAGTGATTACCAGTAATTATGCATGTAGTGACTTCATACTGCAGCACATTCGTGAGAATGTGCTGCACATGTAGAGCTCATATATTATTATTATAATCAAATAGAAGCGCTAAACCAAGAGCTCATATAGCACTTGGGAATGGGAAGCAATTAGGTCTGATCCAAGAAAGGGAAGGACATGTCCAGTCATATTTTTGTGATAATCTGCAATGACTGAGCAGTGCAACAAATTTTTTTTTATACAGTGGTACCCGAGTTTCGTACTTTATCGTTCCAGAATGCTGTTCGAGTGCCGTTACGAACAAATTTGTTCCCATAAGGAATAATGTAAATTAGATTAGTCCGTTTCAGACCCCAAAATACATTTACAAAAGCACTTGCAATAATACACTTACATAATTGTTTGAGTTGGGAGCAGTACAAAACTCGGGTACCACTGTATTTAATTGTTGCAAAGCATAACAATGTGTTCATAAATTGTGATGTTCTTTCTTTGTATATGTATTGTATATATACTGTACTGTATTTTTACACAAATGCATTTTAGAATAAAATATGTAATACAGATACTTGCTTTTTCCTCCCTATAAAACTGATTGAGCAAAAGAGTTGCTGTGTCATGTGTATTGCGAGCAATGGGGCCCATTAATAACCCCTTCCCCCCATCCATGGAACACTTAATAGGTCTACATTCTAATTTCTCAGCCTTAATGCAAACACTGTTGCCTGTTAGTCAATTCTACTTTAGTTCTGCATTCTGCATCTTTGTCTTCCGAAACACTGGAAGCTATCGCAGAATTTATTACAGAGTCTGGAACGTTGATGGACACCGCTCCACCTCCGGTTCCTCCTCCTCTCTTCTCCGTCTACACCCCTCCTTCCTTCACAGCGTCCACTCCTCCTCTGATTACAGGTCTTCCGCTGCCTCCGCACGTGGACTTTTCTAACCCTAGTCCATAAATACCTCTAACTTCGACTTATATCTTTCTCTCCATACATCATGGCTTATTTACAGTGGAATATCCGAGGCCTCAGGGTAACCGGGGAGCTTCAGGTGTTGCTCTCCCAGTTTTTCCCTGTTGGGGTCTGTTTGCAAGAACCCAAATTACAATCCGCTGTTATCCGGCCCTTTTCGGGCTGTGATTTGTTATATTCATCGGATCCTTTTTCCGATGGAACCTTAACGAAAGTGCTCTTCTTATACGCACTGGTGTTCCATTCCGTCAGCTCTATGTGCGTTCTTCTCTACATTACACTGCAGCCGTATCCACTTGAATAAGTGGTATACACTGTTCTTTATATCTCTTTTCGTCCTCCGTCTTTTACAGCGGCTTCGATTCTATCCCCCAAACCTCGGGCAAGCACGAAGTGCTGCCTTGGTGGTCTCCCCCCCCTTTTGGGGCCCGGGGGGGGACATTTTAAACGCCCCTGCATGGGGCAGATACCGGATAACAGAACCATAGAAAGACTCCTTGATTTTGGGAGACGAAGCAATTGTCGCCGTGTCATACGCGATGCTAAACGCACTTCTGGCGGAATTATGTTT
>WNWK01034890.1:0-20154 GCA_009830355.1 Cherax destructor
CTGCTACTGCGCATGCGCGATCAAAACAATGCCTCCTTGAGTACATTTTTAATAAAAACAATTTCTCTTCTACTGAAAACATGTCCTTGGTGTTGCTAAAATGAATTACTGTTATTATACTAATTATAAAACACAGATAGGCCTTAATACTTTAAATGAAAACACCATTGCTTCATGATAACGTTAAGTCTTGTCATTTTCATTACTCAGGACGAGTCACAGACAAGGAACCAGGAATATTGAAAGGATAAAAAAAACGAAACACTGTGAAAATTTTAATGTTTTCTCTCCTATTGGAAAAATCTGACTACACATTCATTAAATGCTGACTGGGGGTTCGAACCCCACCCGTGGTATTGTTTGTTTCTATGTTCTCATCAAAATATAATTTACCCATATTGTACTTTTTTTATTTGATGTGTTTAATGGTTAAATTATGATTATAATGAGCGAGAATTATTGAAATTACACAAATTGAAATATTCTCTGTGACTGGTGATCTACCAAATGGTGACTGGCTAGTTTATTATTTATACACTCTTTGTAATTGTACCTACATTAATATTATTCTTGTATTGTTTCTATCATCAAAAGAACATAATGCCACAATGTATTACATCTGTTTCTCTTGCTTTACTCCAAAAATGACGAATTAATCAGTGATTTTCCAAAATAACATAATCGGTACCTTAACTGACTCTGTTACCCAGACCCCACTGACGGCGCATGCGTCGATGCTTCTCCTGGCTGCTTGAGTACACTTGGTTTCAAGACAATACTTGAAATTTTCGGAAATCTTTCAATGATTGCTATAATCAACATTTATATTGCCTTTCTCTTTCCAAAATTAATAATATACTGTTTCCTCAAACTAAAGTATTTATTGGTGTACGACAGTAACTTGTGTATGTACAGCGTCCCCCTGTTTGGTTACTATTGCTAGTGCGCATGCGCTGTTTTGTCCTGGGTGCTGAGTACATTTTTAATCAAGACAATTATTTCTCTTCATCTTTTTAAAAAAAGGGATTTCTTCCTTGAACAACAATGATTAAGTAAGCTTATTCAGGTATACATAAATACAGTTACATACATAACACCATATGTGTAGACAACCTAGGATAACCCAAAAAAGTCAGAGTGACTTATTTCCATTGGGGGGGTGAAATGTACCTTGATGTCACGAGTAACTTCATTACAAGGATCCTATACATGTAACTTGATGTAGTAATGTTATTGATGTTAGCTACGCCCCTATACCTTGTGCATGTACTTGTAGAAATAAATATATTATTATTATTATTATTAGTTACCCAGCTCTATGCGGTTAAATGTTTAACGGTTTTGGTGGGAGGCCGGTTATTAAACTTAGGTGAGGCTTCGGTGTCTGGCTCTAATGGGGCTTAAGAAGATGCTCCACCGGATCTAATTTGGGACTTTTAGTTCCTGTTTATATTTACTTAGGAACTCTGGTTCTTTTTCTTTCATAGCTCAGCTTTGTGCAACAATTCTTCCTGGTACCATCGACAAGTCTGGCTCGATACGGCTTCAGCTCTCAATGACCCTTATAAACCCAAAATAACAAATACTAACTTTTCTCTCCGACTTCAAAAATATTTTACCTGGAGAAAACACACAAATGGCGAGTAGTAGTTTCCTCCATCAGCGCCACTTTGCTGCAGAATGTCAATCTGGGCATCCACATGGTGAGCTTCAGGGAAAATATTTGTCTGAGAGGCACATTTAAGGCCATTTTAAGTAGTAGCCAGTAATAGTTCTCGTACTGACATGTAATAATAATACCTTTATTTATATAAGAAAATTATACAACTTGTACAGACCATAGCTGACATAAAGGACATGCTAATATTAGTATGACATACTACTATTGTTATGCAGAGCATTTGCCGCAAATTAGGATGAGACCCACACCAGTCACCTAACACCCAGGATGCAACCCACACTAGACCACTAACACCCAGGATGCAACCCACACTAGACCACTAACACCCAGGATTCGACATACACCAGTCCAATAACACCCAGGATGTGACCCACACAAATCCTATAACACCCAGGATGCGACCCACACCACTCCAATAACACCAGAGATGTGACAAACACCACTCCAATAACACCCAGGATGCTACCCACACCAGTCCAATAACACCTAGGAAATATCCCACACCAGTCCACTAACACCCAGGATGTGACCCACACTAGTCATTTAATACCAAGGATGTGACGACCCACACCATTCCAATAACACCCAGGATGCTACCCACACCAGTCCAATAACACCCACGAAATGTCCCACACCAGTCCTCTAACACTCAGGATGTGACCCATGCCAGTCAACTAACACCAAGGATGTAACCAACACCACTCCACTAACACCCAGGATGCAACCCTCACCAGTCCACTAACACCCAGGAAATGTCCAACACCACTCCACTAACACCCAGGATGTGACCCACACCAGTCCTCTAACACCCAGGATGCGACCCACACCAGTCCTCTAACACCCAGGATGCGACCCACACTAGTCATATAACACCCAGGATGTAACCACACATTGCTAAAAAATATGTTATGATTTTCCAAAAAAATTATTTGTTATATTAAAACATTTTATCATGGATCTGAATGAGTAACATTGATTTCTTAAAATTTATTGTTTAGTATGCATAAGACTGAAATAGAGTAGTCAAGTTCTGCATTACATGCTTGTTGGCCTATATTTATATTTTGTAAAGATAGTGATACTAAATTTAATTTAAATTTTGCTTATACTTTTTTTTCCATGTACACAATTCTTCTTCTGAAGTGAGAAACAAGATGGCCATTGCAGAAGAACATTTCCTAGATTACTGTGAGAAAAACTATTCAAAAAATATATGGCAGCAATTGGTGTGCCATACACATTCATTCTAGGCTCCTCTACTTAGCAACTGACTGGGTAAGTATTGAGGTTATTTTTAATTAAAACTGTCAATGAGGTTAGGTGCAGACAAATGTTAAATATTTACTGTATTTAGAATTCCAAGATTACATTATCTTGTTGCATATATGTACATACTACTCCTTTTTGTATGTTTATTTATGTCAGCTGGAGACAAGTAGGAGTGAATGTCATTTATAAAGTAAAATTATTAACTAGTCTTAGGTCATTGTGTATATGTCACATAGTATATGTAATTCAATTTTTTTTTTTTTTTTTATTAACACATTGGCCGATTCCCACCAAGGCAGGGTGGCCCGAAAAAGAAAAACTTTCATCATCATTCACTCCATCACTGTCTTGCCAGAAGGGTGCTTTACACTACAGTTATAAAACTGCAACATTAACACCCCTCCTTCAGAGTGCCGGCACTGTACTTCCCATCTCCAGAACTCAAGTCCGGCCTGCCGGTTTCCCTGAATCCCTTCATAAATGTTACTTTGCTCACACTCCAACAGCACGTCAAGTATTAAAAACCATATGCCTCCATTCACTCCTATCAAATACGCTCACACATGCTTGCTGGAAGTCCAAGCCCCTCGCACACAAAACTTCCTTTACCCCCTCCCTCCAACCTTTCCTAGGCCGACCCCTACCCCGCCTTCCCTCCACTACAGATTTATACACTCTCGAAGTCACTCTGTCTCGTTCCATTCTCTCTACATGTCCAAAACCACCTCAACAACCCCTCCTCAGCTCTCTGGACAATCGTTTTGGTAATCCCGCACCTCCTCCTAATTTCCAAACTCCGAATTCTCTGCATTATATTCACACCACACATTGACCTCAGACATGACATCTCCACTGCCTCCAGCCTTCTCCTCGTTGCAACATTCATCACCCATGCTTCACACCCATATAAGAGCGTTGGTATAACTATACTCTCATACATTCCCTCTTTACTTCCATGGACAAGGTTCTTTGTCTCCACAGACTCGAAGTGCTCCACTCACCCTTTTCCCCTCATCAATTCTATGATTCACCTCATCCTTCATAGACCCATCCGCCGACATGTCCACTCCCAAATATCTGAATACATTCACCTCCTCCATACTCTCTCCCTCCAATCTGATATCCAATCTTTTGTCACCTATTCTTTTTGTTATCCTCATCACCTTACTCTTTCCTATATTCACTTTCAATTTTCTTCTTTTACACACCCTACCAAATTCATCCACCAACCTCTGCAACTTCTCTTCAGAATCTCCCAAAAGCACAGTGTCATCAGCAAAAAGCAACTGTGACAACTCCCACTTTGTATTTGCTTCTTTATCTTTTAGCCCAGTATTGTATTAAATATTATATATTAGGGTATGCTGACAAATGTATTTTATAAGTGTAAGATAAGTGCAGTACAGTGGAACCTCCACTTACGACTGCCCCCTTGTGCGAGTTTTCAAATCCGAGATACGAGCAGTCGCTACGTCAATTTTCTGCTTCCGGATGCAAGTGAAATTTCAATATGTGAGCGGGCGTCAAGGGAGATTCCTTGACGCTGGTGAGGGGCTCTTGCTCTTGCTATAGGGAATTGGATCTCACTTGTTTGTTGGACTATCTTATTTAAACTTGGGCAATGTATGATGGAAAGATGCGTGTTAACGTACACCAATTTTTCAGTATCTTGATAATCACTTAATCGTTTTCTCTGAACTTTAAAATTTATAGTTTTTGCCCACATGGAACACCCCCTGTCTCTTATCCCACATGGAGAACTACCTCTCTCTTCTTATACCATTTTTTCTCCAAATGCCTTTTCAGGCCATATGATAATAGCCAATGTGCTCATCTATCGAGATAATAATAACGTATCTTTATTTATACAAATACATATACATGTACAAGGTATACAGGCATAGCTGACATCAATGCAGAGCATTTCGGCAAAATTAGGTCATTTTGGTCCCAGGATGCGACAAACAATAGTACACTAACAGCCAGGAACCCATTATAACTGCAGTTTACCGGGATGGGTTAACATAGACAACCAGCATAAAGAAACACATCCAATGTTTCTAACCTGGCCAAGAATCACTTGGGTGTCTGCCTACATATGTGGAAATTCAATAGGAGTAAATGGGAACTTTATACTGGAGGGATTGACTTTACAGGGTTGTCTGATGTTATGACATTATTGCTTAACATCACTGTAGACAGGCAGTCACTAGAGCAGTGCTTCTCAACCTTTTCACCACCAAAGACCAATTTTATTTTATTTTTCGCATAGACCTACGGTTTCTTAAAGGTCTGTGTACTCAACAAGCCACTTTTATAAACTAAACAACAAATTAGTTTCCCCAGTTTCATCTCTTCAGCTGAAAGACATATGTAACTGAGTATGCAATTAAATAAATGCCAGTATTAAAAAAATTAATATGTTTTGAATTTCAGAATCACTGATACTTTTAAGTGTAGATCAGGTTCAACATTCATCCTGTTTCTGTATTTTGAGTTTATATATAACAACTGAGGGAAAGCTTGCACACCAAAATTTGTAGTGGGAAATGGCATTAAATATCTCACTTCTTTGGATGCCACTTCTGGCTACTCAGTTTTTCACATACATGCAACAAAAAGTCTGATCAGTTATACTGAATTACACTTGACAAATGTTTGATGAATATTTAGAATGTTTGATTCAGCAACCCATAAAACAAGAACAATAGTATTAAAAAAATCTAAATAACTTTAAATATTTCCTGCCAGTTTGGAGAAGGTTTTTAAATTTGGAAAGTTTTTCTTTATCACCCTTATCGACACTGCAGCCTCTTGAAATTTGGAACTTATCTCATGGAACCCCAGTAATACATTGGCAGACCAACAGGGGTCTGCAGACCTCAGGTTGCAAAATGCACTACAAGCTCACTTATAAGGTTTGCTGAGGTTAAGTTATAAGGTTATGTTTGGTTAGGTTTGGGTTAGGTTAGGTTATAAGGTTTGCTGAGGTTAAGTTATAAGGTTACGTTAGGTTAGGTTTGGGTTAGGTTAGGTTATAAGGTTTGCTGAGGTTAAGTTATAAGGTTACGTTTGGTTAGGTTAGGTTTGGGTTAGGTTAGGTTTGGCTATGTGAGGTTGGCTTAGGTTACATTAGGTTAGGTTAGATGAGGTTAAGTTATTATGTTAGGTTAGAATAGGTTATGTTAGGTTAGGTTATAAGGTTTGCTGAGGTTAGGTTAGGTTAGGTTAGGTTAGGTTAGGTTAGGTTACGTTACGTTAGGTTTGGGTTAGGTTAGGTTGGGTTAGGTTAGGTTTGGCTATGTGAGGTTGGCTTAGGTTACATTAGGTTAGGTTGGGTTAGGTTAGGTTTGGCTATGTGAGGTTGGCTTAGGTTACATTAGGTTAGGTTAGATGAGGTTAAGTTATTATGTTAGGTTTGAATAGGTTAGGTTAGGTTATAAGGTTTGCTGAGGTTAAGTTATAAGGTTACGTTAGGTTAGGTTTGGGTTAGGTTAGGTTATAAGGTTTGCTGAGGTTAAGTTATAACGTTACGTTTGGTTAGGTTAGGTTTGGGTTAGGTTAGGTTAGGTTAGGTTTGGCTTTTTGAGGTTGGCTTAGGTTACATTAGGTTAGGTTAGATGAGGTTAAGTTATTATGTTAGGTTAGAATAGGTTAGGTTATGTTAGGTTATAAGGTTTGCTGAGGTTAAGTTATGAGGTTACGTTAGGTTAGGTTAGATTTGGGTTAGGTTAGGTTATAAGGTTTGCTGAGGTTAAGTTATAAGGTTACGTTTGGTTAGGTTAAGTTAGGGTTAGGTTAGGTTGGGTTAGGTTAGGTTTGGCTACGTGAGGTTGGCTTAGGTTACATTAGGTTAGGTTAGATGAGGTTAAGTTATTATGTTAGGTTAGAATAGGTTAGGTTAGGTTATAAGGTTTGCTGAGGTTAAGTTATAAGGTTACGTTAGGTTTTGTTTGGGTTAGGTTAGGTTATAAGGTTTGCTGAGGTTAAGTTATAAGGTTACGTTTGGTTAGGTTAGGTTTGGGTTAGGTTAGGTTGGGTTAGGTTAGGTTTGGCTACGTGAGGTTGGCTTAGGTTACATTAGGTTAGGTTAGATGAGGTTAAGTTATTATGTTAGTTTAGAATAGGTTAGGTTAGGTTATAAGGTTTGCTGAGTTTAGGTTACATTGGATGGGGTTAGGTTACTTTAGGTTAGGTTGGGTTACAATAGGTTAAGTTATATTAGGTTAAGTTAGTATAGGTTGGTTAAAGTTAGGTTAGGTTAAACTATGTTTTGTTAGGTTAGGTTACAATATGTCGGGTTAGGTTAGGTTGGGTTTGGTTAGCATAGCTGATGTTAGGTTTGGTTGGGTTACATTAGTTTAGGTTGGGTTTGGTTTGCTTACGTTAGGGTGGTTTGAGTTGGGTTAGGTGAGGTTGGATTAGGTTTGGTTAGGCAAGGTTGGGTTAAGTGAGCCTAGGTTAGTTTATGTTTACTTTGTTTATATCTGGTTAGGTTAGGGTACGTTAGGTTAGGCTGCTTTTAAAGGCAGCTGCAAGAAGAAGCTTCAAGGCATTGTTTACCATTGAATTTGTAGGTTTAATATTCACACGATTTGACATCGTGGAAAAGTAAAGTGAAACATGAGGAATATAAAAATTTCCCTCCACATAGGAATTGAAAGGGTACTTCTTGAGTGAGAGCAACAGATTGAGTGGCCCTTATAAACCAAACAACAACAATAAGAAGAAAACTCAAATGGAATTCTGGTGTTGTCATCTTGCTCTCATCTGAATATTAGTAACACATTTCCCACGCTCTCTCTGGGACACAAGTCCTCATCTGCTTTGCCCTCCGCCGGGCAAATTACAGGAGTGGACACATTACAGGAGTGGCACATTACAGGAGGGCCCATGGCCTTCTGGCAAAAGTACTCGCTTCACACTGTGAAGATTCGATTCCTGGCGAGGATAGAAACATTGGGCTTGTTTCTTTACACCGGTTGTCTATGTTCCCCATCAGTAAAATGGGTACCTGGGGGATAGTGCACTGGTGTGGGTCGCATTTTGGGAAAAAATTAACCTTATTGGCCAGAAATAATCTGCATAACAAGCAGATTATTTCAGGCAAATAATGTCCGAAATAATCTTGATGTTAGCTAGGGCCGTATACCTTGTACTGTACATGTACTTTTAGTAATAAAGATAGTATTATGATGAATATTATTATTATTATTATTTTTAGTAATCTCCACTTTTCCACTCTGCAGTTAAATCTTTAACGGTTTTGGGGGGACTTAGTAAACTTAGGTGAGGTGTGGGTGTCTGGCTGTGCTGGGGCTTAGCAAGGTGCTCCACATGATCTAATTAGGAAGTTTTAGTTCCTGTTTATATTTACTTTACTGCAACAAATCTTTATGGTGCCATCAACAAGTCTGGCTCGATACGGCTTCAGCTCTCACTGACCCTTATAAAACCAACAAAGGAAAAACACCATTCCTCTCATTCGATATAAGCAATATTTTTCCGCAGAAATACACAAAAATGGCGAGTATTTTCCTCCATCAACGCAAGTTCGATGCAGAATGTGAGTCTGGGCAGCCACATGATGAGCTTGATGGAAAGTATTTGTCTGAAAGGCAGATTTAAGGCAATTTCAAGTAGTGGCCAGTAATATTTTTTCTGGTACTGACATGTAATAATAATAATAATACCTTTATTTCTATAAACTTATATAGACAATAGCTGACATCAATGACATATTACTATATAGAAAGTCCCTTGTTATGCAGAGAATTTCCTGCAAATTAGGTCAATTTTGTCACCAGGATGCAACGCGATGTAGTGGAGGCAGGTTCCATACATAGCTTTAAAGAGAGGTATGATAAAGCTCATGGATCAGGGAGCGTGACCCAGTAGCGGCCAGTGAAGAGGCAGGGCCAGGAGCTATGACTCGACCCCTGCAACCACAACTAGGTAAGTACCCACAAGGCGACCCACACCTGTCCACTAACACAGGATGTGACCCACACCAGTCACCTAACACCCAGGATGCGACCCACAACAGTTACCTAGCACCCACAATGTGACCCACACCAGTCCACTAACACCCAGGATGTGACCCACACCAGTCCTCTACCACCCATGATGCGACCCACACCAGTCCACTAACACCCAGGATGTGACCCACACCAGTCCACTAACACTCAGGATGTGACCCACACCAGTCCACTAACACACAGGTACCTATTTTAGGTGAACAGGGACAGCACGTGTCTTAAGGAAACTCGTCCTAATGTTTCCAGATGTACCAGGGATCGATCACAGGCCCTCGGTGTGTGAGGCCAGTGTGCTACCAACCCAGCCATGGGGGTGGAAGAATGTAATTATTTTATTGTCATTGTCTATTTCACTCACATTTTACATTGAAAATTATCTTTGCTTGGTTGATAGTTTCAGCAGAACATAAGAACAAGGACTACTGTGATTATTGGTGGCTTGGTTGGTAGTACATACCAGTAGAACATAAACTTATATAACTAGCATAAACTATATAAACTTACTTAACATAAGATGGGAGGAGCACACAATTGAAACCAATTCACTCTGTCTGACTTTTTTTAGTTATCCTTAAAGGTAATCTACACATGTGCTGCTATGTATGATAATTTATGTATCTGTATTTATGTGTACCTTTACATGAATAAACTTACTTACACTGAAGTGCCTATTACAGTGCTCCTTCTTATGCTCTGTGGATTCTCCACTCAGCAACCACAATCAATCTCAGCAAAGCTGAAATGTTGGCCATATTTACTTACACCTACCATCACTCTTTACCTAGTAGTAAGTAGGTACCTGGGTGTCAGCCAACTGTGTGGGTTGCACCCTGGGGACAAAATTAACCAAAGTTCCCCAAAATGCTATGCATAAGCAGGGGCTTTCTACATATGTCAGTGATACCAGCTATGGCCTTTGTAGTGCATATTCCCAATGCTCTTTTTAAATTACTCACACTATACAGAGGAGCTTTGCAAGAGAGCAGACTGGACTTTAAATAACCTATAAAGTATCATATACTTGTAGAAAGAAGGATTGTTATTATTGGTATTATTATTAGTACAGTGGACCCCAGAGTTTCGTAAACCGCGGAAATCGTACATTTATGTAAGTATAATATTGTAAGTGCTTGTGGAAAAGTATTTTAGGGGATGGGTCTGAAATAGACTTACCTACGTGACATTTTTTTTCCTTAAGGTAATTCGTTCGGTAAAGGCATGAGCAACTTCAGGAGTGATTTTTTACTACGAAAAATTCGGTCCACTGATTATTACATGTCTTATATTTGCATCGTGGATGCCCCAGTGTAACCATAATTCATTCCAGAATACTGTTCGAGCCTTTACACACCTACATTTTTACCATAAGGTAAAGTAAATTAGATTGAGTCCGTTTAGACCCCCAAAAATGCTTCAAAGCACTTACAATAGATACACTACTTAATTGTTCGAGGTTGGTAGCAGTACAAAGATTCGAGTCATTTGTACAGTGACCCCGTAACGCCAAACTTCATTCCAGAAGCCTGCTCAAGTGCCATTACCGAACAAATTTAATCCCTTAAGGAATAATGTACAGTAGGTTAGTCTATTTCAGACCCACAAAAATTCATTCACAAGCACTTACAATATACACTTACATAATTGTATGATTTCGGGTGTTCAGTTACTCGGGGTTCCCCTGTATTACAACCTGCACATTTTGTTCTGAAATTGCAAAAATGTAAGGTGGCCTAAGGATATTATTAACATTGAGGGGAACTTTGAGTGCAGCATTATTACTCAAAGCTTAAATATTCATTGTAGCATTAAAATAACAATTAACATAATCAGAAAAGGATGCTATCATTATACATTAGCATAGGCTTGCATTTAAAATCATCTGTTGCATTACAGATGCAAACTAGTCGCTACCTTCAACCTGCATGGAAATTTTAATACCTAATAGTATAATCTGATTTTTTGATGGCATTTTCTTTATACATAACCCTTTTTAACAATAAGAACCTCAACATGCATTGTAAATCTTCTCGAATATAATTTCCACAGACTCGGCACAAATTTCATTTAGAATTACAATCAACTGAGGCACTTCAAACACCAAACTTTATGTTCTGAGGCACTTCAATCACTAAACGTTATGTTCTGAGGCAATTCAAAAAATAAACTTTGTTCTGAGGTACTTCAAACACTAAACTTTGTTCTGAGGCACCTAAAACACTAAACATTAATGTGATAATGATTTGAAAACCAACAAGTTGAAGACGTAGACACTATGTTGCATAAATATCTTAGTCTTCAACTAAACATTAAGTTCTCAGGAACTTCAAACACTAACCTTTATGTTCTGAGGCACTTCAAACACTAAACCTTGTTGAAACACTGATAAGGTGATGAGTAAGACACATGTGCAGGAGTTGACTATCGTTATTGTTTAAATGTTTTGCCTACATGGTAGGCTTCTTCAATCAAATACAGAGAAAGGATTGTAGGCACCAACCAGGATTATTGAATAGGTAATAATGATGAAATAAGTTCAGCAACCTCGGATAAATAGTTTGAGGTAGTCGGTCCCTGAGCCTGTTGAAGACTTCAGCTTCATATTTCTCCAGGTTGAGGGACTGACACCTCAAAATATTTCTCCAAGAATGATTGACTTATTACATCATCTTCACCTCGCTACTGCTCTTGCTGCCTACAATCTTTTCTCGGTATTTGATTGAAGAAGCCTACCACATAGGTGAAACGTTTCAACAATAAAGGTACTCAATTGTTGATTGTGTGTCTTACTCACTAAACTTCGTCATATGCAATCATCTACAACTAAGTGTACACACTCCTCTAGGCTCTACTCTCTCTCATGGACTCTTTTAAATCAACAAAAAGGTGATCATCTTAATATTACTTAATACAGGGAAAGAGGTGATTATTCATGCCAATTGTCTTCTTTTGGTGAAAGTAACTGCAACAGACACTACGTAGTATTTGGATACAATGCAATAAGACTGCTAAATAAAAACAATACATTTGCTGAGTGGAGTTAAGTCCAAATTTGACTTATGTTGTCAACCTTAAAAATAATGGACAATTCAAAATTTGACAAACTTGTTGCTTGAGACTGTTATCCATAAATAGATTTGGTCTGTCAATAATCAATTAAATGGTGGTCAGTTAAATCAAGGTTTTACTCTACAAATATTTCATAAATATTCTGTCTTATTTAACTGTATTTATCAACATCTTATTTTTTCAGCAAATTTTAATCTGTACTACTCATTAGAAAATCAGTTCTTTTATTATTCTTATCAGTGGCATAAATAGCTTAATATTTAATAATTCATTTGTTTTAGAAACATTTAGTTTCACACTTAATTTTCTTCTTCCCACCTCTAGCATCAGTAGTACATATTGGGTGCCGTGGTTCATTTTCACACGAGATGAATAGATGCTAATACACGTACTGCTCACTTAACGACCTACCTGTTTAATGATCGCTCATACTTACGACTAGGTATCCAACTAGTATACAAACCTAAGTAATGTATATTACAGATGATTTCCTCTATTCTGTTTATTACAGTATACAGTACACTACAGTATAAACATTTAAAATTTACTAAATATTGTATAATTGGTGAAAAGTTGACATTTAAACAATATCTAAAGACGGTGGACCCAAACCCACTACCGGTACAGTATGCTCCTCCCTTAACGACTAACATAACTTGGTCATTAAGTGAGCAGTACCTCTATACAAAATTGTTTGATGACCACAAGAGGCAAAGGACACAATACTTTCACAAAACAACTGTACATTGTATCGTTCTCTCCTGTGAGTCTGTTGCCTATTGCAATTTTTCCTTGATTATGCTATTTAACTATCCTTGACCTTACAGTGCTAATGCCAGAAATAAATAGGTATCTTGATGCTTCCTGGTTGTTACAGGTGACCTCCTAGGCCAATATAGTACAGTGGTACCCCGACTTACGATATTAATCCGTCAGAGAGGGCATATTTTAAGGCGAAACAATCGTTAGACGAATCAATTTTCCCAATAAGAAATAATGGAAATAAATTTAATCCGTCCAAGACTTCCAAAAGTAGTTAAATAAAATATTTTTTAGAACTTTTTGACATTAAATAATAAAGAATTTAATACAGAATACCTAAATACACATGTAAATATTGAACAATAATATGTCACTTACATTTATTGAAGAGTTGTTGATGTGTGGAGGACGGGAGGAGGGGAGAAGGTGGAGTAGTATGCTAGTGTTTGGAAGGGGAATCCCCTTCCATTAACACTGCAGGTACCAAGTTCTTTTCTGGGGTTACTGGCCTTTTTCTTTGAATGCTACACTCCCTGCATGAATGCTACACTCCCTGCATGCCTACTACACTCCCTGCATCCTTGCTACACTCCCTGCATCCTTGCTACACTCCCTGCATCCTTGCTACACTCCCTGCATCCTTGCTACACTACCTGCATCCTTGCTACACTCCCTGCATCCCTGCTACACTCCCTGCATCCCTGCTACACTCCCTGCATCCCTGCTACTCCTCCCTGCATCCCTGCTACACTCCCTGCATCCTGCTACACTCCCTGCATCCCTGCTACACTCCCTGCATCCTGCTACACTCCTCTCCTGCATCTGCACTGCTACACTCCCTGCATGCCTGCTACACTCCCTGCATCCCTGCTACACTCCCTGCATCCCTGCTACACTCCCTGCATCTTTGCTACACTCCCTGCATCCCTGCTACACTCCCTGCATCCTTGCTACACTCCCTGCATCCTTGCTACACTCCCTGCATCCCTGCTACACTCCCTGCATCCCTTCTACACTCCCTGCATCTTTGCTACACTCCCTGCATGCCTGCTACACTCCCTGCATCCCTGCTACACTCTCTGCATAAATGCTTCACTCCCTGCACATTCTTTACCACAGGCTTGGCACTAGGAGCTTTCTTGGGGCCCATGGTGGCTTATTTAGCAGTTGCAAGCACTAAAAACAGTGGAATAAGGACAATATACTGGTATGAATGCGTGGGTGTGGGTGGGTGGTCGCTCTCACTTGTAAACAATAGCACACTGACGCTCCCTGGAGTGCGTGCTCAGCTGGGCGCCAAGCGGACACGTCCGGTACGAATGTCGTTAGACGAAGCAAACATCGTAAGTCACAGTCAAATTTCTTACGTTATAAATATCGGTTATCGAAAATAACGTAAGATGATAGCATCGTAAGTCGGGGTACCACTGTATATATTTTTGAAGGAAATGAACTTGGAAATAAGTTAGGATAAGTTGCAATATAAAACACCTGTCAAGTTTTCACTAATTTATTTCTTGGGCAAAAACCATAATAATACATGACAAGTCTCTCTTTGTTTCCCATGGTTTCAACAACATGAATATTTGGTTAATTTTCTGAAGGTTGCTGCATAACAATTTTAAAAATATTGACTTGTGTATTGGGCATGAATAATCATTTAATCCTAACATTAATTAAGTTTATTTAGGTACAGGTACACATAAATTCAGTTACACGAGTTATTGTACATACAGTGGAACCTCGGTACTCGAACAGCTTACTACTCGAACAATTTGGTATTCGAATGCTTTGTTTGGTAAAAAAATCGCTTGGTGGTTGACAGTTTGCTCGGCACTCGAACGAACAAACAAACAACATGTCAGAACTTCGCCGTGAATTATTTTGTCTTTATTCGCATTTTTGGGTGTTTTTTTTATTATTTGCTTAACTAAATCACCATGGTGCCTAAGATTATTGATAACAGCCACAAAAAAAGAAAATTGGTTGGGAAAAATTCATTCGGTACTTGAACAGCTGGGCACTCGAACTGTATTCTGTAATGAAGTAAGTTCGAGTACCGAGGTTCCACTGTATTAACGTATGTCTTGTGGTAGTAGGTTGGTAGACAGCAAGCACCCACGGAGGTAATACTGTCCTCCCAAGTAATTGTAAAACTGAAACCTGTCATTGTTTTACATGATGGTAGGATTGCTGGTGTCTTTTTTCTGCCTCATAAACATGCAAGGTTTCAGGTACATCTTGCTACTTCTACTTACACTTAGGTCACACTACACATGCATGTACAACAATACAGTGGACCCTCGGTTAACGAATACCCCGGAAATCGTGCAATTATGTAAGTATAATTTTGTAAGTTCTTGTGGAAGTGTATTTTTGGGGGTCTGAAATAGACTAACCTACGTGAAATTTTTCCTTAAGGGAGTAAATTCGTTCGGTAATGGCACTTGAGCAGACTTCAGGAGTGAAGTTTTTACGAAACTCGGGGGTCCACTGTATACAGTGGTACCTCGAGTTACGATATTTTTTCGTTCGAGAATGCTGTTCAAGTGCCATTACCAAACGAATTTATCCCCATAAGGAATAATGTAAAATAGACTAGTCCTTTTACACCCCCAAAAATATACTTACAAAAGCATTTAAAAAAATAAACTTACATAAAAGGGCGATTTTGGAGACCATCGTAACTCGAGGAACCACTGTATATACACACCCCTCTGGGGTTTGTTCTATTTTCTTACTAGTTCCTGTTTGTTTCCTCTTATCTCCATGGGAAATTGGAACAGAATTCTTCCTGCGTAAGTCATGTGTGTCATTACGGGCAACTAAAATGCCATGAGCAAGGGGCTAGTAATCCTTTCTCCTGTTTACATTACTAAATTTAAAAATAGTTGATTGTTTTTCTTTTTAGATCACCCTGCCTCAGTGGGATATAGCCGGTTTGTTGAAAATAAAATTAACGTGTAGATTACCTAGGATTACACCAAAAAATCAAAGTCCATTCATTCATCATGAGCAAAAAATTTTGAATATTCAAATTTCTTTTTATTTTTTTGAGTGTTAAGCAATTAGAAGACAAGAGGAGGGAGGTTTTTCTATCTAATGTATATTATTGGCAAGTAATATATGTTGGACAATGTGTTTAATTTATTCAAAAACAAATTCTTTTGAGTTTTAACTGAATTTTATGTTAAACAGACACAAGAAAACCTCCTCCTTGCCTGCCTATATTGGCAGTAATTATGAACAGGGCATTATTTGTCAAAAAATTATCATGGAATGTGTCATAAGTACATTCCCAAATTTAATAAATACTGTCCAGTGTGTTCTGAAAATTATAGAAAATGCTTTATACTAAATATAAAAGAACAAATATGCAGTGCACTCTTGCTTTCTTTTAAATTATTAATGGGAAACCATTATGGTGTTGATAGGGGTGGCCACCTTCTTCAATTTCTAAGAACTATGGTGCTTACTGGAAACTACTGTTTACATCCACCAGCTGCCACTTTTCTACAGTAATCAACATATAGAATTATGTCGGGCCGCTCGGGCCGGGTGTACGCGTCCCAGACGAATTACTATCCGAGCGGATCTACTATCGCCGAACCAATATTTTTACAAAAATGTTACTAACTCCCGAACTTTTACGAACTCCGATGACTACGAACACCGGGGTCCACTGTATATAGAAAGCCACTTGTTATGCAGAGCATTTCAGGCAAATTAGGTCAGTTTTGTCCCTCCCGGGGATGCAACCCACACCAGTTGACTAACACCCAGGTACCCATTTTACTGATGGGTGAACATGGAAAACTGGTGTAAGGAAACACGCCCAGTGTTTCAAATCAAACCAAGACCCCTCATCATGTGAAGCAAGAAGTTTTTGCCACAAGGCCAAGGCCACCAACCCCCATCTGTGGTCTGTTTGTCCTTCACCAAGCTTCATGACTTTACACTTGGTGGGGTTAACTCCAGGACCAATTATCAGACTAGACTTGCCTTGCTGTTCCAATTAACAAAGTAGTACTGTAGTTATATTAGTGATGTTCGAGCTAGCACATGAATTACATTCCTGGTATTCCAGTTAATGAAGGAATTGTTAATTACTTGGAATTTTATTTTCTTTGTTTAACACACCATCCATCTCTCATCAAGGAAGAGGTGACTCACCACATTAACAAGGAAGCACATTCACAATCATTCATTCTGTCACTGTCTTGCCAGAAGTGTACTGACACCACAGTTCAGATGAACCTTCAGACAGCAACATCCTTGCTCCTTCTTTAGAGTGTAGTCAGTCTAAACATCTTTGATAAATGTGGATGTTTATTACATTTGTATACTTGCACACCTGTACATTTGGAAACTTATACACCTGTACACTTGTATACAGTGGTACCCCGACTTACGATATTAATCCGTCAGAGAGGGCATATTTTAAAGCGAAACAATCGTAAAACGAATCAATTTTCCCCATAAGAAATAATGGAAATAAATTTAATCCGTCCAAGACTTCCAAAAGTAGTTAAATAAAATATTTTTTAGAACTTTTGGACATTAAATAATACAGAATTGAATAAAGAATACATAAATACATGCAAATATTGTACAATAACATGTCACTTACATTTATTGAAGAGTTGTTGATGTGTGGAGGACGGGAGGAGGGGAGAAGGTGGAGTAGTATGCTAGTGTTTGGAAGGGGAATCCTTCCATTAACACTGCAGGTGGTAAGTTCTTTTCTGGGGTTACTTCCCTTTTTCTTTGAATGCCACTAGGACCAGCTTGAGAGTCACTAGACCTCTTTCTAACAACAAATTTGTCCAGGGAGCTCTGTGTCTGGCGATTCTTTAACACATCCCTGAAATGACACACCACTGTGTCATTGTACAGGTTGCCAGCACGGCCTGCAACAGCATGGTTAGGGTGATATTCATCCATAAATGCTTGCACCTTGCTCCACATTCCACAAATGTCCTTAATCCTTGAAGAAGGCACATTCTTCCATTTTTGTTCCACCTCCACCTCCTCCTCTGAACCATTGTCCTGACCTCTGCTCTCTTGTTCCAGTTGCTGTTGAAGCTCTTGCAGATCTTCAGTGGTTAGCTCTTCCTTGTGCTCCTCCACCAACTGTTCCACATCCTCACCACTCACCTCTAACCCCAAAGACTTGCCCAATTCCACAATTTCTTCCAAAACAGGCTCAGGCTCAGGCTCAGGGTTCTGAGGCTCAGCCCCAAAACCTTCAAAATCCCTCTCTAGGACACAGTCTGGCCACAATTTTCTCCAGGCAGAGTTCAAAGTCCTGGTAGTCACTCCCTCCCAAGCCTTACCTATAAGGTGTACACAATGCAGCATATGGAAATGTTTTTCCAAAATTCTCTTAGGGTTATGTTCATGTCTGTGGTCACATCAAAGCACTTTTGAAACATTGCTTTGGTATAGAGTTTTTAAAGTTGGAAATGACCTGCTGGTCCATGGGCTGGAGGAGAGGAGTGGTATTAGGGGGCAAGAACTTCACTTTGATGAATTTAAACTCCTCCACAATTTTCTCTACCAAGTTTGGAGGATGACAAGGAGCATTGTCCATTATCAGGAGGCACTTAAGTGGCAAATTATTGTCCAATAGATATTTCTTCACACTGGGGCCAAACACTTCATTGAACCAATCTAAGAAAATGTCCTTTGTGACCCAAGCCTTTTTTTTAGACTTCCACATCACACACAAGTTAGACTTGCTGACACCGCATCTGCCAAACACTCGGGATTTTCAAAAGATACACCAGTAAAGGCTTCACTTTGCAATCACCACTGGCATTGGCACAAAGCATCAAAGTTAGCCTGTCTTTCATAGGCTTATGTCCTGGCTGTGCCTTTTCCTCCTGAGTAATGTAGGTCCTGTTGGGCATTTTCTTCCAAAACAGGCCTGTTTCATCACAATTAAACACTTGTTGGGGAGGAATTGTTCAGCCTCTAGGTACTCCTGGAATTCAGGAACATATTTTTCAGCCGCACTTTTGTCACAACTGGCTCCCTCACCATGCCTCACAACACTATGTATGCCACTTCGATTCTTAAATTTGTAAAACCAGCCTCTGCTGGCTTTAAATCGCTCACTTCAGCACTCGTTGCAGGCATTTTCTTAAGGAGATCATCATGCAACTGCCTTGCTTTTTCACATATTATTCCTCCGAAACAGTATCTCCTGCTAACTGTTTCTCGTTGATCCACACCAACAACAACCTTTCCACATTTTCCAGCACTTGTGGTCTCTGTTTTGTGATCACAGATGCACCTTTTGCAACAACAGCTTCCTTGATTTTACTTGAATATTTCTTATCCACAATGGTAGCGATGGTAGAATAGGGTTTACCATACAGCCTGGCTAGCTCACTGATACGCACTCCACTTTCATATTTTTCTATTATCTCCTTCTTCACTTCTATCGTACATATATTTCTGTTCCTCTTTGCCACAGGCT
The DNA here is from genome assembly GCA_009830355.1 of Cherax destructor. Classification (NCBI taxonomy): domain Eukaryota; kingdom Metazoa; phylum Arthropoda; class Malacostraca; order Decapoda; family Parastacidae; genus Cherax; species Cherax destructor. The sequence continues at coordinate 19,301 of WNWK01034890.1, forward strand.
TAGCACTAGGATCTTTCCTTGGACCCATGGTAGCTTATTTAGCAGTTGCAAGCACTAAAAACAGCAGTGGAATAAGGGGGAAAATCTGGTATGAATGCGTGGGTGTGGGTGGGTGGGGGCTCTCGCTTGAAACAATGGCACTGGCGGGTCCCTGGGTGCGGGGCTCAGCTGGGCGCCAAGGGGGACAGGTCCGGTCGGGAAAGTGGGGGAAACAAAGCAAACATCGTAAGCCACAAACAAAATTTTTTCGTTATAAATATCGGTTCCCAAAATAACGTAAGATATTTAAAATCGTAAAAAGGGGTTCACTGTACTTGTAATCCTGTACACTAGTAAAACCGGTGCACCTGTAAAATACTTGTACACCTGTATCTTTTACACTATTCAGATGTCAGCTTATAAGTCTTGTAATAATTTAATTATTTGTTTTTGAAATTTGTTAATAATAATTGGTTTTTTATTTATATTGGTCATGAGATCCTGACTGAATAAAAAAGACACCTGGCTGTCTTGGGAAAAAGGCACTGGACAGGTACCCAAATTCGGGACCTGACCAAGGCTGTGGTTCCTTTGTCTGTCTTGTGCGCCCCGCAGCAACAGCCTGTTTATCAGGCCTGATCCTCCACAAAGGGCCCGGTCATGGGGTCATGGAGGGGGTTGACCCCCAAAAACCCCTTGGGGATACCCCGGGCCTAAAAATTTACATAGTGTTTTTCACTGAATAACTGATTTTGTTTTCTTGCAGAATTTTTGGCTACAATGTTATCAACACCAAAAAGAAGCACAAGGGTTCAAAAAGCCCCGTTTGCCCAAAACCCCGGCTTCCTCTGGGGTCCCAACAAAAACAGTTTCTG
>WNWK01034891.1:0-20152 GCA_009830355.1 Cherax destructor
ATATATATTATATATATATATATATATATATATATATATATATATATATATATATATATATATATATATATATATATATATATAATATATATATATATTTCTTCTTTCAACACGTCGGCCATTTCCCACCGAGGCAGGGTGGCCCAAAAGGAAAACAAAGTTTCTCCTTTTACATTTAGTAATATATACAGGAGAAGGGGTTACTAGCCCTTGCTCCCGCCATTTTAGTCGCTTACGACATGCATGGCTTACAGAGGAAGAATTCTGTTCCACTTCCCATGGAGATATATATACGTATATATATATATATATATATATATATATATATATATATATATATATATATATATATATATACAGAGGTACCTCGAGTTACGATATTTTTTCGTTCGAGAATGCTGTTCAAGTGCCATTACCAAACGAATTTATCCCCATAAGGAATAATGTAAAATAGACTAGTCCGTTTACACCCCAAAATATACCTACAAAAGCATTTAAAAATAAACTTACATAAAAGGGCGATTTTGGGGACCATCGAACTGAGGTACCACTGTATATATATATATAAATATATATATATATATATACAGTGGTACCTCGAGTTACAATATTTTTCGTTCGAGAATGCTGTTCAAGTCCCATTACCAAACAAATTTATCCCCATAAGGAATAATGTAAAATAGACTAGTCCTTTTACACCCCCAAAATATACTTACAAAAGCATTTAAAAATAAACTTACATAAAAGGGCGATTTTGGGGACCATCGTAACTCGAGGTACCACTGTATATATATATACAGTGGTACCTCGGTTAACGATGGTCCCCAAACTCACCCTTTTATGTAAGTTTATTTTTTAAATGCTTTTGTAAGTGTATTTTTGGGGGTCTAAAAGGACTAGTCTATTTTACATTATTCCTAATGGGGATAAATTCGTTTGGTAATGGCACTTGAACAGCATTCTGGAATGAAAAATATTGTTAACCGAGGTACCACTGATATATATATATATATATATATATATATATATATATATATATATATATATATATATATATATATATATATATATATATATACATATATATATATATATATATATATATATATATATGTGTGTGTGTGTGTGTGTGTGCTCACCTATTTGTGGTTGCAGGGGTCGAGTCATAGCTCCTGGCCCTGCCTCTTCACTGGATGCTACTATGTCCTCTCTCCCTGCTCCATGAGCTTTATCAAACCTAGTCTTAAAACTACGTATGGTTCCTGCCTCCACTACGTCACTTTCTAGGCTATTCCACTTCTTGACAACTCTATGACTGAAGAAATACTTCCTAACATCCCTTGACTCATCGGAGTCTTCAACTTCCAATTGTGACCCCTTGTTTCTGTGTCCCATCTCTGGAACATCCTGCCTTCCTAAACCTTGTCAATCCTTGCAGTATTTTATATATCGTTATCATGTCTCCCCTGACCCTCCTGTACTCCAGTGTCATCAGGTCGATTTCCCTTAACCTTTCTTCATAGGACAATCCCTTTAACTCTGGGACTAATCTTGTTTCAAACCTTGCACTTTCTCTAATTTCTTAACGTGCTTGACCAAGTGTGGATTCCAAACTGGTGCTGCATACTCCAATATGGGCCTGACGTATATGGTGTACAAAGTCTTGAACGATTCCTTACTGAGGTATCAGAATGCTATTCTTAGGTTTGCCAGACGCCCGTATGCTGCAGCAGTTATCTGATTGATGTGTGCCTCAGGAGATGTGCTCGGTATTATACTCACCCCAAGATCTTTTTTCTTGAGTGAGGTTTGCAGTCTTTGGTCACCTAGACTATACTCTGTCTGCGGTCTACTTTGCCCTTCCTTGATCTTCATGACTTTGCATTTGGTAGGGTTAAATTCTAGGAGCCAGTTGCTGGACCAGGCTTGTAGCCTGGCAGGCCTCTCTATAGTTCTGCCTGATATACAACTGATTTAATTCTCCTCATTAACTTCACATCTGCAAACAGTGACACATCTGAGTTTATCCCTTCCATCATGTCATTCACATATACCAAAAGCAGCACAAGTTCTAGGACTGACCCCTGTGGAACTCGCTCATCACAGGCGCCCACTCTGACACCTCATCACGTACCATGACTCGTTGTTGCCTCCCTGTCAGATATTCTCTGATCCATTACAGTTCCGTTCCTGTTATGTGTGCCTGATCCTCTAGCTTTTGCATTAACCTCTTGTGAGGAACTATGTCGAAGGCCTTCTTGCAGTCCAAGAAAATGCAGTCTATCCACCCCTCTCTCTCATGACTTACTGCCATCACCTTGTCGTAAAACTCCAATACATTTCTGACACTGAATTTCCCTTCACTGAAACCGTGCTGGTTGTTGTGAAAAAGCTCATTCCTTTCTAGGTGCTCCACCACTCTTCTCCTGATAATCTTCTCCATGACTTTGCATACTATACATGTCAGTGACACAGGTCTGTAGTTTAATGCCTCGTGTATGTCCCCTTTCTTAAAAATTGGGTCTACATTTGCCATCTTCCATACCTCAGGTAGTTGCCCAGTTTCAATGGATGTGTTGAAGATTTTTGTTAGTGGCACACACAGCATCTCTGCTCCCTCTTTAAGGACCCACGGAGAGATGTTGTCTGGTCCCACCGCCTTTGAGGTATCAAGTTCACAAAGAAGCTTCTTCACCTCCTCCTCAGTTGTGTGTATTTCATCCAGCACTTGTTGGTATACCTCCCTATTCTGAATTCCTGGAGTCCTTCCTGTCTCCACTGTAAATACAGTCATCCCTTGGTTTTCGCTTGTCCCAGTTTTCGCCGATTTTGGTTTTCACCGACTTTTTTTAGGGAAAGTTTGTCTTAGTTTTCGCTGATTGTTTTAGTTTTCGCCGACCGTATGGGACCTGTCCACCAGTGCCGCGCACATACAAAGGCCGTAGGCCCGCCACCCACGCACCTCCCACGCACATTGTCAAGCAGTCTAGCATTGTTTACACTTGAGTGAACATCACCCCAGATGTTTATACAAAACATTTATTAACAATTCATTGTTTTTGGGCCTTGATTATTGTGTGTGTGACTACTAAATAAGCTACCATGGGCCCAAAGAAAGCTCCTAGTGCCACTTCTTTAGTAAAGAAAGTGAGGAACACTGTAGAAATGAAGAAAGAAATAATAGAAAAATATGATAGTGAAAGTGAGAAACACGATGGAGTTTAAGAGTGTAGCAGGCATGCAGGGAGTGTAGCATGCATGCAGGGAGTGTAGCATGCATGCAGGGAGTGTAGCATGCATGCAGGGAGTGTAGCATGCATGCAGGGAGTGTAGCATGCATGCAGGGAGTGTAGCAGGTATGCAGGGAGTGTAGCATGTATGCAGGGAGTGTAGCAGGTATGCAAGGAGTGTAGCATGTATGCAGGGAGTGTAGCATGTATGCAGGGAGTGTAGCATGTATGCAGGGAGTGTAGCAGGTATGCAGGGAGTGTAGCATGCATGCAGGGAGTGTAGCATGTATGCAGGGAGTGTAACAGGTATGCAGGGAGTGTAGCAGGTATGCAGGGAGTGTAACATGTATGCAGGGAGTGTAACATGTATGCAGGGAGTGTAACAGGTATGCAGGGAGTGTAGCAGGTATGCAGGGAGTGTAACATGTATGCAGGGAGTGTAACAGGTATGCAGGGAGTGTAGCAGGTATGCAAGGAGTGTAACATGTATGCAGGGAGTGTAGCATGTATACAGGGAGTGTAGCATGTATGCAGGGAGTGTAACAGGTATGCAGGGAGTGTAGCAGGTATGCAGGGAGTGTAGCATGTATGTAGGGAGTGTAGCATGTATGCAGGGAGTGTAGCAGGCATGGAGGGAGTGTAGCAGGCATGGAGGGAGTGTAGCAGGCAGGGAGGGTGTGTAGCAGGCAGGGAGGGAGTGTAGCAGGCATGCAGGGAAGTGACCCCGGATAAGGACTTGGTACCTAGAGTCCTTATGGAGGGGATTCCCTTCCAAAATTAGGTCTCTTCCCTCTCCCTATTCCCTCTCTTCCATCCAGCAACATCAGTCTTCAATAAAGGTAAGTGCCACATTCAGTTCATTCATTTGTGCATGTAAATCTATCTTTAAGGCCCCCAAAAAATTTTTTCCAAACTTCTGGGTTTCTGGAATAGATTAATTGAATTTCCATTATTTCTTATGGGGAAAATAGTTTTGGTTTTCGCCGATTTTGGTTTTAGCCGATCCATCTGGAACGGATTAAAATCGAAAACCGAGGGATGACTGTACTTCTTTAAATCTCATGTTGAGCTCCTCACATACCTCTTGGTCGTTTCTTGTGAACTCCCCACCTTCCTTCCTCAGCCTGATTACCTGGTCCTTGACTGTTGTTTTCCTCCTGATGTGGCTATACAACAGCTTTGGGTCAGACTTGACTTTCGATGCCATGTCATTTTCGTATTGTCACTGAGCCTCTCTTCTTATCTGTGCATATTCATTTCTGACTCTTCGGCTAATATCTTTATTTTCCTGGGTTCTTTGTTTTCTGTACTTTTTCCATTCTCTAGTGCCCTTAGTTTTTGCCTCCCTACATCTTTGGGTGAACCAAGGACTCGTTCTGGTCTTCCCATTACAGTGGACCCCCGCCTAACGAGCACCTCGGAAATCGTACAATTATGTAAGTATAATATTGTAAGTGCTTGTGGAAGTGTATTTTTGAGGGTCTGAAATAGACTAACCTACATGACATTATTTCTTAAGTAAATTCGTTCGGTAATGGCACTTGAGGAGGCTTCTGTATTTCTGTTTCCATTGGGAACATACCTCTCCTCTGCCTCCTTGCATTTTGTTGAGACATAGTCTATCATTTCTTTCACTGGTTTTCCTGCCAATTCTCTCTCCCACTGAACGTCTTGCAGGAAGTTCCTCATGCCTGTTTAGTCCCTCCTTTTGTAGTTTGTTTTTTCCCATCCTATCCCTGCTACCCTCTCCACTTGTAGCTCAACTATGTAATCATAGCACAGAACCACATGATCACTAGTTTCAAGGGGCCTTTCGTACGTGATATCCTCGATGTCCGAACTACTCAAGGTGAATACTAGGTCCAGTCTTGCTGGATCATCCTCACCTCTCTGGTAGTGTCTCTAACATGTTGATGTATGAGGTTTTCCAGTACCACATCCATCATCTTGGCTCTCCATGTTTCAGGACCCCCATGGGGCTCCAGGTTTTCCCAGTCAATTTCCTTGTGATTGAAATCACCCATAACTAGTAACTTTGCTCTCCCCATGTGAGCTCTTCTGGCCACCTCAGCTAGTGTGTCTACCATTGCTCTGTTGCTCTCGTCGTATTCTTCTCTTGGCCTCCTGCAGTTCTGTGGTGGGTTGTACATTATTGCAATTATCACCTTATGGCCCTCAGACTGGATTGTTTCTATGTAGTCCCCACCAGTTTTTAATGAGCAGTGCAACTCCTCCTCCCTCTCTGCTCCCTCTATCTTTCCTGAGGATTTGATGTCTGGGTGGAAAGATTGCATCTGTTATCAACCTGTTGAGTTTCGTTTCTGTGAGTCCTATTATGTCTAGGGATGTATCCTTGTTTCTTTTATGCCACTCCTCACACTTATTTGTTATTCCGTTTGAATTTGTATACCAAACCTTCAACTTCTTTTCTAAAACTGTGGTCTGCGGGGTACGTTGGGGTTGGGGAAGCGAGAGACCTGATGGGGAACTATGAGTGGTTGCTGTGAAGGTGGAGTTTGTAATGAGGTGGGTGAGAGCATTAGTCTTGCTTTCTCCTGCAGGATCCTGTTTTGAGCCGATTCTGCCTTGAAAATATCTTTGACTGGCCGGTGTCTTCCTCTTGCAAACCCCCTATTCTCAGAAAATTTGCCAGCTGGGTCATGTCATCTTCTCCTATTGCTTTCAATTGATTTTTTCTCCCATTGTCTTCTTTCTTCATAAGTTTCCCCTTCCACTTCCTGGAGCCCATAAACAAAGACTGATCTCTCCCTTTCATTCTCCCACTGCATATCCCTATGTATCTCCTGATTCGATTTAGTTACCTCCATTGCAGCTTTCCTTTCTTCAATCTCTTCACTATCTGTTGTCCCTGGGCCCACTGGTCTGTCATTTTCCCTTCTCAGCTTTCCCTGGTCTGCTAGGGCCTCTACATATAGCTTAGCTCTTTCCATTTTCTACAGCCTCCTCACTTGTTCCTGATGTGATCCTCTTTTTTTTCTTGGGCACCACGATGGTCTGGTAGGGCCTTTGCATACAATTTCACTCCTTCATTCCCTACAGTCCCCTTGTTTGTGACTGAGGTAGCAGTTTCTAATGTCATGCCCACATTGCTCTTTAGTTCTTTAGGCTGTTTCAGATTTTTCAGTTCCTCTTCTAATCTCTGTATCTTAGTCTCTGCTGCTGTAACTTGCATCTCCCACTTCCTACTCTCCGTAGCTATCCTCTCCATTTTCATGCTAAGCTCTTCTAGCTTCCTTCCCCACTCATGTTCCCTTTTCATGAGCTCTGCTACCCAATCTTCCTTTGCAGACTCATCCTCCAGTCTCCTGGCAACCCATTTTTTTTGGTTGCCAGAGAATGAAAAACTTATGCATTTCTGTGTGGTTGTTTTGTGATGTGTTTGATGGAGTGTGTGTGGGGTGCGGAGGGAGAGGAGGAAGCTGGAGACAGTGCCTAAATGGGAGAGGTGGGGAGGGGGGAATATGGGGAGAGAGAGGAGGGAGAAGGAGGAGGATGAGAGAGAGGGGGGATCAGGGGAGGGAGTGGGAGGAAGGGGGTAGTGTGTGTGTGGGTCTGTATATGTGGGAATGTGTGGGTGTGAACATGTGTATGTGTGTGTATACTCACCTATTTGTGGTTGCAGGGGTCGAGTCATAACTCATGGCCCCACCAGGTGTGTGTCCAGGTGTGTGTGTGTGTGTATGCGTGTGTGTGTATTCACCTAATTGTGGTTGCAGGGGTCGAGACTTAGCTCCTGGCCCCCACCTCTTCACTGACTGCTACTAGGTCCTCTCTCTCCCTGCTCCATGAGCTTTATCATACCTTATCTTAAAGCTATACACATGGAAAATTCTCGAGGGCTTAGTACCAAACTTGCACACAAAAATCACTCCCTACGAAAGCAAAAGACTCGGCAGGCGATGTAACATCCCCCCAATGAAGAGCACGGGTGCCACTAGCACGTTGAGGGACAACACAATAAGTATCAGGGGCCCAAGATTGTTCAACTGCCTCCCAGCATACATCAGGGGGATTACCAATAAACCCATGGCTGTCTTCAAGCAGGCACTGGACAGGCACTTAAAGTCGGTACCTGACCAGCCAGGCTGTGGTTCGTACGTTGGACTGCGTGCGGCCAGCAGTAACAGCCTGGTTGATCAGGCTCTGGTCCAACAGGAGGCCTGGTCACAGACCGAGCCGCGGGAGCGTTGACCCCTGGAATTCTCTCCAGGTAGACTCCAGGTAGGTATGTATGGTTCCTGCCTCCACTACATCACTTGCTAGATTATTCCACTTCCTGACTAATCTATGGCTCTGTGTGTGTGTGTGTGTGTACTCACCTAATTGTGGTTGCAGGGGTCAAGACTCAGCTCCTGGCCCCGCCTCTTCACTGATTGCTACTGGGTCCCTTCTCTCCCTGTGTATGTGTGTTGATGTTGAAATCAACTGTCAAACTAATCACTGAATAATCAATTTAACCCTTTAACCATTAATCAAACCGTAGATCTATGCATTACTGCTAGCGCATCAGATGTCGATCAATGCACCTTTTAGTCTACATTCCAATTTTTCACATGAAGTCTGATAGGCCTAAGCAGTATAGAATGGGTCTTAACAATCAGTGTGCACTGTATTAAAAAATCTGGGACTACTTAGTACCTTGTGGGAGCACCAATTCACCTGAGCACCAGCTAGAGGAAACAGCATGACTTTCTTGGGTTATCCTGGGTGGCTAACCCTCTGGGATTAAAAATCCGAACAAAATCTTATCTTATCTTAAAACCCCAGGGATTCACTAATACCATGTCGTATAACACTCCTGATGTTAACCCCGAGTTTAGTGGCTTTGAGATATATGTGGCCAAAAGTTGCCGAGGAAATATAAAAAACTGATAATAACCCATGTGAAATATTTGTGCCACATTCTTTCAATTTTGATTCCCTGAGTTAGTAGAGAGAGAGAAAGATGAGTCTGCAATATGTGTAATACGTGTTAGGCTCGCCGATTGGCTGGCTGGTGCTGGCTGACTTAGGCTGGCTCTAGCTGGCTGGCTGGTTGGCTAGCTCTGGCTGGCTTTGTCTATCTGCCTGTCTGTCTGTCTGTCTCTGTCTCTGTCTCTCTCTCTCTCTATAAAACATTGTGTAGCTTTAAAAATAGGTTAGATAAATACACGAGTGGGTGCGGGTGGGTGTGAGTTTGACCTGACTAGCTTGTGCTACTAGGTCAGATGCCATGCTCCTTCCTTAAGTGAATGTGACCTGACCTGACTAGGTTGGGGCATTGGCTTAAGCTGGTAGGAGACTTGGACTTGCCTTGCATGGGCCAGTAGGTCTGCTGCAGTGTTCCTTCTTTCTTATGTTCTAATGTTCTCTCTCTCTCTGAGAGCCGCTCATGAACCTGACCATCATCCAGCCGAACAGGTATTACACATGTTGCATAATCATCACGTCTGCTCAAGTGGAAAGAAGAAAGATGGCCGAAATGTGTAACTTGCCACAGTCATGCTTATGCCTCTTATCTACAAGCACAGTATAGAACTTTGATCTTTTTTTTGGGGTATCCTAGGTAATTTACACTGTATGATAACTGTACTTATGTGTACCTGTACCTAAATGAACTTAGTCCTTGATTCTGTTCAAGAGACGCCTGTCCTTCAAGCAATATATACCAAGCAAAGTAAATGCTTAAATGACAGGTACCCCTTGAACAGAATCAAGGACTAAGTAAGTTTATTTAGACACAGGTACACATAGGTACAGTTATCATACTTAGTGTAAATTACCTAGGATAACCCCCAAGAAAGTCAGACAAAGTACTATAGTACTGTGCTTGTACATATGAGGCATAAGCATGACTGTGGAAAGTTACACATTTCGGCCATAGTTGTATCTTTCCACTTGAGCAGGCATGACGATTATGCAACATGTGTAATACCTGTTTGGCTGGCTGATGATCAGGTTCATGAGTGGCTCTCTCTCAGACAGAGATAGACAGATAGAGAGAGCCATGCTTATGTGTGTGAAACAGTGAGAACAAACAAAAAACATATGCCAAGGTTCACTGGGGGAAGTGCTGATGGTGGAGGGTTAGGGGAGACATGATAACGACATATAAAATACTGCGAGGAATAGATAAGGTGGACAGAGACAAGATGTTCCAGAGAGGGGACACAGAAACAATGGGTCACAATTGGAAGTTGAAGACTCCTATGAGTCAAAGGGATGTTAGGAAGTATTTCTTCAGTCATAGAGTTGTCAGGAAGTGGAATAGCCTAGAAAGCGACGTAGTGGAGGCAGGAACTATACATAGTTTTAAGACGAGGTTTGATAAAGCTCATGGAGCAGGGAGAGAGAGGACCTAGTAGCAATCAGTGAAGAGGCGGGGCCAGGAGCTATGACTCGACCCCTGCAACCACAAATAGGTGAGTACGTACGTACGTACGTACGTACGCACACGCACGCACGCACGCACGCACGCACGCACGCACGCACGCACCCACACACACACACACACACACAATGTACAAAAATCCTAGTTGTGGTTTGCAGGTTTTGCAGGTTCCTGGCCCTGAGTTGCTGAAGTGTGGGAAAAATCCCTGCTCGGAGGAGCTGTAAACATAAGAATTTCATAGGTAGAAAGATAAGTTAGGGCGCAGGGCTACCAACCAAATGTACACATGTGTATGCACGCCACACACACATACACTTGAAGTAGTCAGGACACAGAAGTAGTATTTCATACAACTGTTCACGTATTAGCATCAATATTATTACCAATGTATAAGTAGTAACTTTTAGTAGCAGTGGTTAGTAGCATTCTAGAATTAAAATTAAATTAGGTAGGCCCTGTGAACGAGATGCCAAGACGCACACACACACACACACGCTCACATAAACCAACAATTGGGTTTGTCTTAGCTTAGCTTAGTTGTATTACTCGTTTTTAGAACTAGTACTAGCTAACTTTAGGCTAACTTTAGGAAGATTATCTTAACAGACGGACACAGTCACACGAACACTACACTACTCTGACAGTGTTTATTCAATAAGTAAGCAAAGTTATACAGGTATACACGAGTACAGTGATAGGCTATCACATGAAGCATATGTGTAGGGAGCCTAGGATAACCCAGAAGGCCGTCACAGTGAAATATTCAAATTGAATCAGTGCAGTGAGGACAGGCACACACACATACACGTCACACACACACTCACTCACATGACAGTAGACCTACAAGAACTTGACCACTAAGCCAATAACACTTCCCTCCCCCTCCCCACTTGTACCTCCTAGCCCTCCTACCACACTCACACACACACTCCTCTCTCTCCCACTATCTCTCCCCTCCACTCTCTCCCCGTCTCTCTTTATCCCTCCTTCCTCCTCCTCCCTCCTTTCATCTCTCTCACCTCTCTCTCCCTCTCCTCTCTCTCACTGTCTCTCTAGCCTCTCACTCTCTCCCTCTCACCTCTCTCTCTCTCCTCTATCTCGCTCTCTCGCTCTTTCCTCTCTCACCTCTCTCTCTACCCTCTCTCTCCTCTCTCTCACCTCCCTCTCACTCTCTTCCTCTCTCACCTCTCTCTCTATCCTCTCTCGCCCCTAATCCCCTCTGCCCCATCCCACTCTCCACACACCTCTAGTGATTCTCCCTCTCTTCCTGTCTCTCTATCCCCTTCCTCTCACTCCCTCCTCCACTCTCCATACACCTCTGGCGATTTTCCCTCTCTTCCTGTCTCTCTCCCTCCTTCCTCTCACTCCCTCCTTGTCTCTCTCTCTCTCCTTCCTCTCACTCCTTGTCTCTCTCTCTCCTTCCTCTCACTTCCTCCTTCTTGTCTCTCTCTCCCCTTCCTCTCACTCCCTCCTTCCTCTCTCTCTCCCTCCCTTCTCTCTCCCTCTCCCCAATCTCACTCTCTCCTCTCTCTTTCCCCAATCAATCCCCTCCTCTCCCTATCTCTCCCTCTCCTTCTCTCCTCCCATTCTCCCTCTCTCTCCCTCCCCCTCTTCCCTCCCTATCCCTCTCAGGTCTCCCTCCTGAAAATCTCCTCCCTCCTTCTGACACTCTCTCTGCTCTCTCTCTATATCATCTCTCTGACTCTCTCTATACCACTCTCTCTGCCTCTCTCTTATACCGCTATCTGCCTCACTCTTCCCTCCCTATCCCTCTCAGGCCTCCCTCCTGAAAATCTCCTCCCTCCTTCTGACACTCTCTCTGCCTCTCTCTCTATATCACTCTCTCTGACTCTCTCTCTATACCACTCTCTCTGCCTCTCTCTCTATACCACTATCTGCCTCTCTCTCTATACCACTCTCTCTGCCTCTCGATACCACTCTCTCTACCTCTCTGTCTCTCTCTACCTCTATCTCTCTGTCTCTCTCTCTCCCTCTCCCTAAATCTCTCCCTCTCTCCTCCCCCTCCCATTATCCACCCTCTCTCACTCTTCCTCTCCCTCTCTCCCTCCCCTTCCTTCCCGCTTGATCTGCCCCCTACCACACTACCTCCAAACAAATTCCCCCCTCTCTCTCTCTCTCTCTCTCTCTCTCTCTCTCTCTCCTCTCCCTCCATCCCTTAATTGAGTACCCTGCCCTACGACCCTCCTATCTGTCCTCTCATCTCTCCCTCCCTTCTGACACTCCACTACATCCATAAGGGCACATCGCAGGAATATGGGCAGTTCAGGGAGAAGGATGCCAACAAGGGTACGATGGTCGCTCCAGGGAGTTTACAGTGGGAAGAGGAACTCAATAGAAGGGAAAAGGAATGGGAGAGGAGGATATTGATGATCAGCGAGGGAATGGAGAGGAGGATCGCTGAGGAGAGCAGAAAATGGGAAATGCAAGTCAAAAATGCAGAAGACAAGATCCAGATCTTAGAAGTGAAGCTGCAGAGCCTGATGCAGAGTAGAGATGCAAGTACCTGTTCAGAATCGGTGCTTGGAGCGTGTGCATCAGACACAGCCAAAGGGAATGCAGAGAAAGGAGAAGAGCTCTTGAACGCTCAGGCACTGCCAGACACAAGTGGGGCCCGAAACAAGAGGAGCAGGATACCAACACCTATCAAAGGGATTGAGAAAAAAGAACTCTTGTATGCACAGGCACTGACAAACACACGTGGGGCATCTGACACAGTCATAGGGAATGCGGAGAAAAAGAACTCTTGTATGCTCAGGCACTGTCAGACACACATGGGGTCCGATACAAGATGAGTAGGATACTAACACCACATGAGAGGGATATAGATAAAGCGACCAGGGACAAGAAGGGCTCCACAGAAGCAAAGCATGAGGGCACAGTAACAACACATGAGAGGGTAGTCAAGCCGCAGGTGCACTAAACGCAGAGGCCCCAACAATATACAGCAGTGGACTTGGGCAAATGAGTAGGCCAGACACACAGAGGAACACAGGGGCTACAACCATGACAGAACCGGAAGATGCTAATGCATCTCTGATGAGGCAAAGGGAGACACAGTGGGAGGAGGAAAGGGAGAAGTCCATCTTTATCTACGGCCTTAAGGAAGTCGAAGGGTCACCCATGACAGAAGGAAACAGGAGGAGAAGGAAAGGATTATAGGTATTATGCTAGCAACAGGGGAGACACGTCCCAGGTGACAAATTTTCGGAGAATCGGGTGGTACACAAGGGAAGAAATCGACCCTCAAAGTAATCTTCAATGCAGAATCAGCCCGCACCATGATCCTACAAGAGAAAGCACGGCTGAGGGCGAGCCAGGAGTACCACGATGTATACCTAGATCGGGACAGAACACAGGAAGAAAGGGAGGCCCAAAGGAGAGGTTAAGAAAGCGAGGAGGGAGAGAGAGATGGAGACAGCGAGTACAGGGGCACCAGGCCCAAGCAGAAGGACAACCACACCCACCGGAAGCACTCACGGAGGGCCTCAAACCACAGCAACCCAACGGCAACCATATAGTTTAACATCGCACACACACATCATGTCCCCTGTCCCCACCCCAGCAACCCTAAACCCATCATCACCACTACCCCACCCCATCACAAACCCCACCCAATCAGACCACACCCCAACCATACAACCCCCCACCCATGCAACAACCCTCCATGGGAACCCTGCAATCACCCCCCATCCAGCCAAGATCCCCTAGGGCCACAGTATTGGAAACGAGGCTGAAGGTTTGGTACACAAATGCAGATGGAATCACAAATAAGTATGAAGAGTGGAATGAAAGAATAGGAGAAATGTCCCCAGACATCATAGCAGTCACAGAAACTAAACTAAATGAGGCAATATCAGATGCAATCTTCCCACAAGGATATCAGATCCTGAGGAAAGATAGAAGGAGCAGGGGGGGAGGAGGGGTCGCACTGCTCGTAAGGAATCATTGGAGATTTGAGGAAATGGCAGGAATGGAGGTGTGTAGAGAAAGGGACTTTATAGTAGGTACCATCCAGTCTGGGGAGCACAAGATAGTCATTGCAGTGATGTACAACCCACCACAAAACTGCAGGAGGCCAGGAGAGGAATATGACGAGAACAACAGAGCAATGGTGGACACCTTGGCGGAGGTGGCAAGAAAAGCGCACATGAGCAGAGCGAAGTTACTGGTCATGGGCGATTTCAACCACAAAGAGATCGACTGGGAGAACCAAGAACCACGTGGGGTCCAGAAACTTGGAGAGCCAAGATGATGGACGTGGTACTGGAAAACCTGATGCACCAACATGTCAGGGACACGACCAGAGATAGAGGAGAGGACGAACCAGCAAGGCTGGACCTTGTATTCACCCTGAATAGCTCAGATATCGAGGACATAACACACGAGAGCCCCCTGGGAGCCAGTGACCATATGGTGCTGAGCTTTGAGTACATAGTAGAGCTACAGGTGGAGAGGGAAAATGGTGCTGAAAGAGACATACCAGACTATAAAAGAGGGGACTACACAGGTATGAGGAATTTCCTGCAGGAGATTCTGTGGGAAAGGGAAATGGAAGGACAGTCAGTAAATGAAATGATGGAATACGTAGCGACAAAGTGCAAGGAGGCAGAGGAACGGTTTATACCCAAAGGAAAAAGAATAAATGGGAAGACAAGAAAGAGCCCTGGTTTACCCAAAGATGTAGGGAGGCAAAGACTCAGAGTGCCAGAGAATGGAAAAGGTACAGAAGGCAAAGAACCCAAGCAAACAAGGAGATTAGTCGAAGAGCTAAAACGAGTATGCACAGGTACGGAGGGAGGCCCAGAAACAGTACGAAACGACATAGCATCGAAAGTCAAGTCTGACCGAAACTGATGTACAGCCACATCAGAAGGAAGACAACAGTAAAGGATCAGGTGATAAGGCTGAGGAGGGAAGATGGGGAACTCACAAGTAATGATCAAGAGGTATGTGAGGAGCTCAACTCGAGGTTTAGGAAGTATTCACAGTGGAGGAAGGGAGGCAGTTGGGTAGACAGGACGGGTGCATCACCAACAAGGGATGTATCGAGTGCTGGAGGGTATACACACATCTGAGGGGAGGTGAAGCAGTTACTCAGTGACCTTGATACCTCAAAGGCAATGGGTCCGGACAATATCTCACCATGGGTCCTTCGGGAAGGAGCTGAGGTTCTGAGTGTGCCACTTACCAAAATTTTCAACACATCCCTTGAAACTGGGCAGCTACCTGAGATATGGAAAAAGGCCAACGTAGTCCCCATCTTTAAAAAAGGAGACAGAAAAGAGGCACTAAACTACAGACCGGTGTCACTTACATGTATAGTGTGCAAAGTCTTGGAGAAAATCATCAGAAAAGAATGGTGGAGCATCTGGAGCAGAACAGGTTAATCAACGCCAGACAGCACGGTTTCAGGGAAGGCAAATCCTGTGTAACAAACCTCCTGGAGTTCTATGATAAAGTAACAGAGGTAAGGCAAGAGAGAAGGGTGGGTTGACTGCATTTTCTTGGACTGCAGGAAGGCCTTTGACACAGTTCCTCACATGAGATTAGTAAAAAAGATGGAAGACCAAGCGTGTATAACAGGAAGGGCACTGGAATGGATCAGGGAATACCTCACAGGGAGGCAACAACGGGTCATGGTGCGTGATGAGGTATCACAGTGGGCGCCTGTGACGAGCGGTGTACCGCAGGGGTCAGTCCTAGGACCAGTGCTATTCTTGCTATATGTGAATGACATGACGGATGGGATAGACTCAGAAGTGTCTCTTTTCGCAGATGATGTGAAATTAATGAGGAGAATCACATCGGATGAAGACCAAGCAGGACTTCAAAGTGACCTGGACAAGCTTGACATCTGGTCTAGCAACTGGCTTCTCGAATTTAACCCCACCAAATGCAAAGTCATGAAGATCGGAGAAGGGCAAAGAAGACCGCTGACAGAGTACAGGCTAGGTGGACAAAGGCTACAAACCTCAACAAAGGAGAAAGACCTTGGGTGAGTATAACACCAAGCACGTCTCCGGAAGCACACATCAACCAGATAACCGCGGCAGCATATGGGCGACTGGCAAACTTAAGATTAGCGTTCCGTTACCTTAACAAGGAATCGTTCAAGACACTGTATACCGTATACGTCAGGCCCATACTAGAGTATGCAGCACCAGTCTGGAACCCACACCTGGTCAAGCACGTCAAGAAACTAGAGAAAGTGCAAAGGTTTGCGACAAGGTTAGTTCCACAACTCAGGGGTCTGTCTTATGAAGAAAGGCTGAGGGAAATAGGACTAACAACACTGGAGGAAAGAAGGGTCAGAGGAGACATGATAACGACATACAAAATACTGCGGGGAATTGACAAGGTAGATAGTGACAGGTTGTTTCAGAGAGGGAACACAGAAACAAGGGGACACAACTGGAAGCTGAAGACTCAGATGAGTCAAAGGGATGTCAGGAAACATTTCTTCAGCCACAGAGTAGTCAGGAAGTGGAATGGACTAGAGAATGATATAGTGGAGGCAGGAACCATACATAGTTTTAAGACAAGGTATGATAAAGCTCATGGAGCAGGGAGAGCAGAGACCCAGTAGCAGACAGCGAAGAGGCGGGGCCAGGAGCTGAGTCTCGACCCCTGCAACCACAATTAGGTGAGTACAATTAGGTGAGTACACACACACACACACACACACACACACACATAACGGAAGGGATAGACTCAGAAGTGTCCCTGTTTGCAGATGATGTGAAGTTAATGAGAAGAATCAAATCAGTCGAGGATCAGGCAGGAATACAAAGAGACCTGGACAGGCTGCAAGCCTGGTCCAGTAACTGGCTCCTTGAATTTAACCCTGCCAAATGTAAAGTCATGAATATCGGGAAGGGCAAAGAAGACCGCAGACAGAGTATAGTCTAGGTGGCCAAAGACTGCAAACCTCACTCAAAGAAAAGATCTTGGGGTGAGTATAATACCGAGCACATCTCCTGAGGCACACATCAATCAGATAACTGCTGCAGCATACGGGCGGCTGGCAAACCTAAGAATAGCGTTCCAATACCTCACCAAGGAATCATTCAAGACTCTGTATACCATATACGTCAGGCCCATACTGGAGTATGCAGCACCAGTTTGGAACCCACACCTGGTCAAGCACGTCAAGAAATTAGAGAAAGTGCAAAGGTTTCCAACAAGACTAGTCCCAGAGCTAAGGGGATTGTCCTACGAAGAAAGGTTAAGGGAAATCGGCCTGACGACACTAGAGGACAGGAGGGTTAGGGAGACATGATAACGACATATAAAATACTGCGAGGAATAGATAAGGTGGACAGAGACAAGATGTTCCAGAGAGGGACACAGAAACAAGGGGTCACAATTGGAAGTTGAAGACTCCTATGAGTCAAAGGGATGTTAGGAAGTATTTCTTCAGTCATAGAGTTGTCAGGAAGTGGAATAGCTTGGAAGCGACATAGTGGAGGCAGGAACCATACATAGTTTTAAGACTAGGTTTGATAAAGCTCATGGAGCAGGGAGAGAGAGGACCTAGTAGCAATCAGTGAAGAGGCGGGGCCAGGAGCTATGACTCGACCCCTGCAACCACAAATAGGTGAGTACAAATAGGTGAGTACACACACACACACACACACACACACACACACACACTCTCTCTCTTTTAACAATTCACGAACAAGCAAACTTTTAACGAACTTTATCTCTCGGTCCACAGCAAGATTCGAACCTGTACACTGTATCAAAGCATACAGTGGCTGAGTGCAAAGTACTGTGTACTATGATACAGTGTGCAGGTTCGAATATTGCTGTGGATTGAGAGATAATGTTTGTTAAAATAAATATACTGTATATCTGTATATATATATATGCTATTTATTCTGCAATATTTCTGCCCGCACACACACACACACACACACACACGATAAAGCTCATGGAGCAGGGAGAGAGTGGACCTAGTAGTGACCAGGGAAGAGGTGGGGCCAGAAGCTGTGACTCGACCCTGGCAACCACAAATAGTTGGGTATATACACACCCACACACAATGAAGGGGTTATAATATCGACTTTTGGGTAATTGCTAGTGATTTTCGTCTTTTCACTGGTTGCTTCTTGGTTCCAGCAGATAAAATGGAAGTTTAGTGTCGGTTTAATTAATACCAGAAGTTGCTAACACTACACAGGCGTGAAACTGGCCAGAAATGGTAGATTTTAATTTTTCTATCTCGTCTACAAATATTTTTTATGGTTTGTTAGCTCATGGTGATACCTTTGGTTGCCAAAATACAAGAGAAAATCCTGCAAAAAGGCCAACAAACCTTGATATGTATGCAGGCACTATACGTCCTGTCCTTTCAAGGTTGGGCCCTTGATGCTGGTGAAGGGTTCCTGATGCAAGCAACTGTTAGTGGACCTTTCCTTCCTTGGGACTAATGTGATTGCTTCCCATTCCTCAAGTATTTCCACATTCCCTTGTGGTAATAACTTCAAGCACAAAAATTCAAAATTAATTCAGTAGAAAAGACTTACTCATGAAATTGGAGAAAGGAGTAAGTATTAAAAATCTAAGATAAAAATTTCATGCTTTATTTAGAAAGTGATTGTCTGATATCCATAAAAAAACTGAACATTACAGGGCTAAAAAAAAAAAAAAAAGACACTGTGCCCTGTCAAAGGTCTCTCCAAATGAACTATGAAATTGTGTCTTTTTGTAGGAGCATTAAGGTATAATGAGCACTAGTCAATGAGAGGAAATAACTTGCATACGAGACAAAACAAAACTAGTATCTAGAACTTCATCCTTCATATTACACTGTGTACTCTTTCATTCAAAAATATCAACATCCTCGTTTTACTTAATAGTTCTTATATCAGTATACTAATCTTTAGAAAAATTATTTATATTTTTTGAACTTCATCCTCCTGATGACAGCTATTTTTCATGCTGGAGGGATTATCGTATATTTCAACCTCCATCTGAGGTCCTCTTCAGCAGATATATGATAATGAGGAAACATGTTTTGTAGTGGATTTAGGAGTAGGAGACCACATGAAGATTTCAGAGTGGCATTTCATCAAAGTGTGGAAGTCATGTTGTGGTGGCAGATTTTGTCTTGGGTTGTCACATGCTACTTGTTACTCCAAACATCTCAAAGTGGCAGTTCCTCTAGGAATGTGGAGCTCTAGAAATATCTACTCCAATACAATTTAAACTTTCACTTAAATTTGGCACCAGGATTATTTTCTTTATCACTGTAATTTGTTTTATTTCCATCGTCCTTCAGAGATGCTGAAATTTGGTTTTGGAGTCAGTTAAGGCGGCTTCGATAGTTCAATGTTTGTAGGAGTCTTCTGCTTCCTGAATGATGTTTGTCTATTTCCTGTTAATTGCATGTTGGAACAGCATTGAGTTCTCTTTTCTATATCCAAGGGACCTCTTGGTCCTGTGTGTGTCTATAGTGCAACTGCCTCACCAATTATAAAAGTCCACAGTTGTTGCAAGGAATCTGATAAAAATCAGGGCATCTAATATGACAGAAATCTATTGTATGAAACACCTGGAATATATCAAATGAAAAAATTCTGTGTTGTTTGGAAATCTAATGACAATTGAAGGTAGAGGGTGGAATAACTAGGCTTCCAGTGCTTCCCATTCTAGGGTTTCACAGTCAATATTTGCTACCTCCACCAACAACCATTTCTCTGACTTTTTTTTCGAGAATATGTACACCACTTGCTTCGTGTGTCGTATGCATGACACCAGTTTATTTTATTTTGTCATTATCAGCTAATTACACCTAGATATAGGTTGCTATAAATCTAACCTAACCAAGAATGACAAAAATTTCACAGGTGGTGCCATACAAGTACAGCAATTTGGAAGAAAGTGAATGCTCTAACTAGAGAAGAGATTGCTTCCAAAGCTGAGAGAAATCCCTAATTTGAGTTTCCTGACTGAATTTAACAACCTCCCCTCTGCCAGCTGAGCTAAATGATGACTCTCCATCCCAGGATATGGTTCAAGAATGTCTGATAATTAAACTCGTTGCTAATGTGGTGTAGGACCCATCTACTGCCCTCCAATGTGGGGATTGACAAACCTGGGTCACAGGTTTTATCCTACCCTATAAGGGTCAACAACAAGTTTGGGGACAATGGGAAACTACAGCATCCTACTGGTTCTGGCCTCAAGGTGCATCCCTATTTTACAAAGCCCCAGGCCTAGTAGAGGGTCTTCCGGGATATTACTTCAGGACCTGGTCTTGTCCTGGGCAAGAAGCCAGAAAGAGCCTCTTCATTAATGAAGAAAAGACAAAGGTACAGAGCAAGATTGTGTTTTTATGTTTTACTCCAGAATTCCATCATGCCACTGGCTTGATAAAGCTCAACATAGTGAAATATTGTTGCAATAAAAGCTTGCTCTGCATCTGTCTTTTTTTAATACCATTGGCAGGAAGCCTTTATATGAAAATTGAGACATATGCAACATATGGGAATCTTTATTAAGGAAA
>WNWK01034892.1:0-20151 GCA_009830355.1 Cherax destructor
ACACACACAGGTAAGAAGGGAGGCCCAAAGACAATACGAGAATGACAGCAGCGAAAGCCAAATCTGACCCAGAGAACAAGTCAAGGACCAGGTAATCAGGCTGAGGAAGGAAGGAGGGGAGGTCACAAGAAATGAATGCGAAGTGTGTGAGGAGCTCAACATGAGATTCAAAGAAGTGTTCACAGAGATAGAAGGTCCTCCAGAAAGGCATAGAGGTGGGGTACACCATCAGGTGTTGGACACAATACATACAACTGAGGAGGAAGTGAAGAGGCTGCTAAGCGAGCTAGATACCTCAAAGGCGATGGGGCCGGATAACATTTCTCCATGGGTCCTGAGAGAGAGAGCAGAGGTGCTATATGTACCACTAACAACAATCTTCAGCACATCTATCGAAACAGAGCAACTACCTGCGGTATGGAAGACAGCAAATGTAGTCCCAATTTTTAAAAAAGGAGACAGACATGAAGCACTAAACTACAGACCAGTGTCACTGACATGTTATTACAACCTCAGGTTCAATGGCCTGTTATCCTGAGTGTAAAAGGGAGCATGGAGCAAAGAAACACAGCAGAAAATGCTTTGAATTGTATTTCCTTCACCAAGAAGGCCAGAAAGAGCCCCTGGTTTACCCAAAGGTGCAGGGAGGCAAAGAATCAGAGTATCAGAGAATGGAAACGGTACAGAAGGCAAAGAACCAAAGTAAACAAAGAGATTAGTAGAAGAGCTAGAAACGAGTATGCACAAGTACGGAGGGAGGCCCAGAAATAGTACGAAAACGACATAGCATCGAAAGTTAAGTCCGACCCGAAACTGATGTTCAGTCACATCAGAAGGAAGACAACAGTCAAGGACCAGGTGATAAGGCTGAGGAGAGAAGATGGGGAACTCACAAGTAATGATCAAGAGGTATGTGAGGAGCTCAACTTGAGGTTTAAGGAAGTATTCACAATGGAGGAAGGAAGGCAGCTGGGTAGACAGGACATGGTTCGTCACCAACAAGGGATGTACCAAGTGCTAGAGGGCATACACACAACTGAGGAGGAAGTGAAGCAGTTACTCAGTGACCTCGATACCTCAAAGGCGATGGGTCCGGACAATATCTCCCGTGGGTTCTTCGGGAAGGAGCTGAGGTACTGAGTGTGCCACTTACCACAATATTCAACACATCCCTTGAAATTGGGCAGCTACCTGAGGTATGGAAGAAGGCCAACGTAGTCCCCATTTTTAAAAAAGGAGACAGAAAAGAGGCACTAAATTATAGACCGGTGTCACTTACATGTATAGTGTGCAAAGTCCTGAGAAAATCATATATATATATATATATATATATATATATATATATATATATATATATATATATATATATATATATATATATATATATATATATATATATATATATATATATATTATATATATATATATATATAATATATATATATATTATATATATATATATGTATATATATATATATATATATATATATATATATATTATATATATATATATATATATAATATATATATATATTATATATATATATATATATATATATATATATATATATATATATATATATATATATATATATATATATATATATATATATATATATATATATATATATATATATATATATATATATATATTACAGTGGTACCTGAGTTACGATGGTCCCAAAATCGCCCTTTTATGTAAGTTTATATTTTTAAATGCTTTTGTAGGTATATTTTGGGGTGTAAAAGGACTAGTCTATTTTACATTATTCCTTATGGGGATAATATATATATATATATATATATATATATATATATATATATATATATATATATATATATATATATATATATATATATATATATATTTATTTTATTTTATTAACACATCGGCCGATTCCCACCAAGGCAGGGTGGCCCGAAAAAGAAAAACTTTCATCATCATTCACTCCATCACTGTCTTTCCAGAAGGGTGCTTTACACTACAGTTATAAAACTGCAACATTAACACCCTCCTTCAGAGTGCCGGCACTGTACTTCCCATCTCCAGAACTCAAGTCCGGCCTGCCGGTTTCCTGAATCCCTTCATAAATGTTACTTTGCTCACACTCCAACAGCACGTCAAGTATTAAAAACCATATGCCTCCATTCACTCCTATCAAATACGCTCACACATGCTTGCTGGAAGTCCAAGCCCTCGCACACAAAACTTCCTTTACCCCCTCCCTCCAACCTTTCCTAGGCCGACCCCTACCCCGCCTTCCCTCCACTACAGATTTATACACTCGAAGTCACTCTGTCTCGTTCCATTCTCTCTACATGTCCAAACCACCTCAACAACCCTCCTCAGCTCTCTGGACAATCGTTTTGGTAATCCCGCACCTCCTCCTAATTTCCAAACTCCGAATTCTCTGCATTATATTCACACCACACATTGACCTAAGACATGACATCTCCACTGCCTCCAGCCTTCTCCTCGTTGCAACATATATATATATATATATATATATATATATATATATATATATATATATATATATATATATATATATATATATATATATATATATATATATTTATATATATATATATATATATATATATATATATATATATATATATATATATATATATATATATATATATATATATATACATATATATATATATACATATATATATATATATATCATATATATATATATACATATATATATATATATACGTATATATATATATACGTATATATATATACGTATATATATATATATACGTATATATATATATACGTATATATATATATACGTATATATATATATACGTATATATATATATACGTATATATATATATACGTATATATATATATAATATATATATATACTATATATATATATATATATATATATATATATATATATATATATATATATATATATATATATATATATATATATATATATATATATATATATATATATATATATATATATATATGTCGTGCCGATTAGGTAAAACTTGCGATTTTGGCTTAAATAGCAATGCTCACCTTGCCATATAAGACAAGTGAAAATTTGTGTATGCAATAATTTCGCCAAAATCATTCTGAACATAACGAAAAAATATATTTCATTGTGTTTGTTTATTATTAAATTAATGTTAACGTATCTAAAATATATTTAGTTGGGTTAGGCTAAATTAAATTGCGCTTGTTGTAATAAGGTTAGGTAGGTTTCAAAGTTTCTCTTGGTACAACATTATAAATTCTTACATTAACATAAATGAAAAAAATATATCTTTAAACGTATAAGAGAAAATTTTAGAAAGGACTTAATTTTAGATGAGTTCTTGCTAATTGACCAGTTTTACCTAATCGGCACGACATATATATATATATATATATATATATATAAAATTTTCTCTTATACGTTTAAATATATATTTTTTTCATTTATGTTAATGTAAAATTTATAATTTTGTACCAAGAGAAACTTTGAAAACCTACCTAACCTTATTACAACAAGCACAATTAAATTTAGCCTAACCCAACTAAATATATTTTAGATACGTTAACATTAATTTAATAATAAACAAACACAATGAAATATATTTTTTCGTTATGTTCAGAATGATTTTGGCGAAAATATTGCATACACAAATTTTCACTTGTCTTATATGGCAAGGTGAGCGTTGCTATTTAAGCCAAAATCAAGTTTTACCTAATCGGCACGACATATATATATATATATATATATATATATATATATATATATATATATATATATATATATATATATATATATATATATATATATATATATATATATATATATATATATATATATATATATATATATATATATATATATATATATATATATATATATATATATATATATATGAATTTTGTATTTTCCTTCACCAAGTATATTATAAGGCTTTGTACAAGTATGTACACTATATACAGAGAGAGTAGTATTAGTGCATGCCACGGTAGTCAAGGCAAAAACAGCAGCCAATAGACAGAGATGACCTTACAACAACCAGCTCAATGCAGGAATGACAATGACAAATTTGACTTGGCTGAACCAAGTCGTAAGATTTGGTGATGGGGCCCCATCACCAAACCCTTAACGATGGTTTGCTGGATGGAGGAGAAGCTATGTGGGTGTGTTTAACATGCTCTGAATAAAGGTTACGTACTCTTTGCATGCAACAAAGGCATAGATGCAATATGGATAAGCTACCTGAGGATAATAGAGGCCCTCGCATGACACTGTCCGGAAACACTGCTGCGAATCCGACGCCATCAGATGACTTTGAACCATCGGTGTACACTGCGATGGCATGGGAATGAGAACAGAAGTGGTCTAGAAAAAAAGAGCGAGAAGCCGCCGTAGGTAGTGGGGCATTCACGCAGGGTAGAGGAATAGAACAGACACGGACAGCAGGAACTTCCCAAGGGGGTAGGGGAAAGGCAGATGTCACATGAACATATAAAGGTGGTAGCTGAAGGGAGGACAAGAGTGAATGTAGAAGAAGAGAAAAGGGACGAAGTAAACAGGGGCGATGAACAAATAACGAGCGTCTACTAACATCTGTGACAATCCTATACATAGAAGGATTGTGGAGGTTATGAGAGCGAACATAATAGCGAATGTAATGTGCATCACGACGATCGGACAAGGATGGAATGTTTGCTTCTACATAGAGGCTCTCAACCGGGGAAGAACGAAATGCACCAAGGCATAAACGCAAACGCTGGTGACGGATGGGATTAAGGCTGGAAAGAGTAGCAGGGGAGGCCGCCGAATATATCTGGTCACCATAATCGAGTTTCGATAATATTAGGGCTGAATGCAGGCGAATGAGAGTTCTACGATCAGCCCCCCATGAAAGATGTGCGAGGGTTTTTAAGAGGTTCAGCCGGCTATTACAAGTTGCCTTCAGAGAGGTAATGTGAGGTTTCCAGGACAATCGACGGTCAAACAGGAGGCCGAGAAACCTGACTGTATCACGTTCTGGGATACATGAGCCGTATAGGTACAATGGATGATCAGAGACCACTGAACGTCTAGTAAATGTAATTTGATGAGTTTTGCCACTAGAAAATTTAAACCCGTGAGTGGTGGCCCAATCGGAAAACCGGTTGATGGCATGCTGGAGAGAAACTGCAATGAGGTGACAGTCAGCACCCGCACAAGCTATAGCAAAGTCATCCACATAGAGCGATGACCAAATATTGGATGGGAGAACAGATGCCAGATTATTTATAGCAAGGAGAAAGAGTGTTGTGCTCAGAACACAACCCTGGGAAACACCTTCAGCTTGGACAAATATCGGGGAAAGCTCATTACTAACCCGGACATGGAAATGTCTGTCAGTTAAGAAGGCCTTAAGGAAAAATGGTAGATTGCCTCGGAGGCCTAAGGAGTGGGCCTGGGCCAAGATATTATACCTCCAAGTTGTGTCATAAGCCTTCTCAAGGACGAAAAAGATGGCGATAACCGAGTGGTTATTAGCAACGGCATTACGAATATACGTATCCAAGCACAATAAGGGGTCAATGTCAGAACGGACGTTACGAAAGCCATATTGACTAGGGGAGAGACTATTGTGCATCTTCTAATACCACATCAAACTTCTATTAACTAGACGTTCCATCACCTTGCAAACTGCACTGGTAAGAGCAATGGGATGATAGTGGGAGGTATCACGTCCCGTAGTACCCGGTTTGCGAAAATAGAGAACAATAGCAGCTGGGGAAGGACTCCTTGCGACCATATAAGATTAAAGAGTTGTAAGAGGACAGTAAGAGCAGACTGATGTAAATGCTGTAGCATACGAATATTTATGCCATCTGACCAAGCTGCCGATGATCTGCAAGCGGAGAGTGTTGCCTCCAGTTCTTGAAGGGTAAAAGGCACATTATAAGATTCTTCTCTGAGAGAAGAAAAATCTAAGGGCTTTAACTCGCTGCCAGACTTAGAAGAAAGGAACAAGAGGCATAGATGGAGCCCCTGAGAAATGCAAACCAGATGATTACCAATTTCAGTGGCAACGGCAAGAGGGTGTGCTATATCGACACTGGCAACCTGAAGAACAGGAGCCGGGTCGGGGGAGAATTTACCACTCAATTTCCGCACTTTCTTCGAGACTGCACTCATCGAGGAAGCCGAAGTGACGGTGGAAATGTAATGCCGCAATCAAGTGCGTTGAGGGTCACGTATGACACGGCGAGCAATTGCTCTCCTCTGCTTAAAATCAATGAGTCTCTCTGTGGTTCTGTTATACTGGTACCTGCCCCACGCAGTGCGTTTCAAACGTACTGCCCGAGCACAAGGTGGGCTACAAGGAGGTGGAGAATACGAGGGGACTTAAGGATGATCGAAAAATGATCACTGTCATTAAAGTCCGGGAGGACAGACCAGGTGAAGTCGAGGACAGTTGAGGAAGAGCAGATGGAGAGATCGATGCAACAGAAAGAATGAGTTTGAGGATCAAAATGGGTAGGAGTACCCATATTTAAAGCATGGAGGGGGAGAGAAGTAAGGAATGCCTCCAACTCAACGCCACAGGAGTCACAGTGCGACCCTCCCCAGAGAAAATGGTGTGGGTTAAAATCGCAAAGTAACAGAAGGGGTGGCGGCAAGAAAGAAACCAGAAAATCAACATCTGGGATAGACAATGCCTGCGAAGGGGAGAGATATAAAGAACAGAGTGTATACCACTTATTCAAGTGGATACAGGCTGCAGTGTAATGTAGAGAAGAACGCACATAGAGCTGACGGTATGGAATACCAGTGCATATAAGAAGAGCACTTTCGTTAAAGGTTCCATCGAAAAAAGGATCCGATGAATATAACAAATCATAGCCTGAAAAGAGCTGGATAACAGCGGATTGTAATTTGGGTTCTTGCAAATAGACCCCAATAGGGGAAAACTGGGAGAGCAACACCTGAAGTTTACCCTGGTTACCCCTGAGGCCTCGGATATTCCACTGCAAATAAGTCATGATTTATGGAGAGAAAGATATGTCAAAGTTAGAGGTATCTATGGACTAGGGTTAGAAACGTATGCGTGTGGAGGAAGCGGAAGACCTGTAATCAGAGAAGGAGTGGGACGCTGTGAAGGAATGTGGGGTGTAGATGGAGAAGAGAGAGGAGGAGGAACCGGAGGTGGAGCAGTGTCCATCAACGTTCCCGACTCTGTAATAAATTTTGTGATAGCTTCCAGTGTTTCGGAAGACAAAGATGCAGAATGTGGGACTACATTAGAAATGGAAGGAGGAGAGTGAGCAACCATCAGGGAGACTATAGACGGTACTAAAGTAGAGGCCGAAGAGATGGGAGAGGAAACTGTCAAAGGGGCTTGGGAGGAGACAGGAGTGGAAGTGGCCTGGGGAGAGGCAGTCAAGAAAGGAACGTGGGAGGGGACAGAGGATCAAGACATTGAACGAGGAGGAGGATGAACCTCCACACACGTTACAGAACTAGTCGGAGGTGAAGAACCCGGCAATGGGGATTTTTTGCCGGACTTAAGAGAAGAAGGGGAGCTCTGAGGATTAGGTGGTGGATGAGGGCATGTACTCACCTAATTGTACTCACCTAATTGTGGTTGCAGGGGTCGAGACTCAGCTCCTGGCCCCGCCTCTTCGCTGTCTGCTACTGGGTCTCTGCTCTCCCTGCTCCATGAGCTTTATCATACCTTGTCTTAAAACTATGTATGGTTCCTGCCTCCACTATATCTTTCTCTAGTCCATTCCACTTCCTGACTACTCTGTGGCTGAAGAAATGTTTCCTGACATCCCTTTGACTCATCTGAATCTTCAGCTTCCAGTTGTGTCCCCTTGTTTCTGTGTTCCCTCTCTGAAACAACCTGTCACTATCTACCTTGTCAATTCCCGCAGTATTTTATATGTCGTTATCATGTCTCCTCTGACCCTTCTTTCCTCCAGTGTTGTTAGTCCTATTTCCTCAACCTTTCTTCATAAGACAGACCCCTGAGTTGTGGAACTAACCTTGTCGCAAACCTTTGCACTTTCTCTAGTTTCCTTACGTGCTTGACCAGGTGTGGGTTCCAGACTGGTGCTGCATATTCTAGTATGGGCCTGACGTACACGGTATACAGTGTCTTGAACGATTCCTTGTTAAGGTAACGGAACGCTAATCTAAGGTTTGCCAGACGCCCATATGCTGCCGCAGTTATCTGGTTGATGTGTGCCTCCGGAGACGTGCTAGGCGTTATACTCACTCCAAGGTCTTTCTCCTTTGCCGAGGTTTGTAGCCTTTGTCCGCCTAGCTTGTACTCTGTCAGCGGTCTTCTTTGCCCTTCTCCGATCCTCATGACTTTGCATTTGGAGGGATTGAATTCGAGAAGCCAACTGCTAGACCAGATGTCGAGCTTGTCCAGGTCTGTTTGCAGCCCTGCCTGGTCCTCTTCCGATGTGATTCTCCTCATTATTTTCACATCATCCACGAATAGAGACACTTCTGAGTCTATCCCGTCAGTCATGTCATTTACATATACCAGGAATAACACTGGTCCTAGGACTGACCCCTGCGGTACACCGCTCGTCACAGGCGCCCACTGTAATACCTCATCACGCACCATGACCCATTGTTGCCTCCCTTTGAGGTATTCCCTGATCCATTCCAGTGCACTTCCTGTTATACCTGCTTGTTCTTCCAACTTCTTTACTAATCTCATGTGAGGAACTGTGTCGAAGGCCTTCCTGCAGTCCAGGAAAATGCAATCAACCCACCCTTCTCTCTCCTGCCTTACCTCTGTTACTTTATCATAGAACTCTAGGAGGTTTGTTACACAGGATTTGCCTTCCCGGAATCCATGCTGTCTGGTGTTTATTATCCTGTTCCGCTCAAGGTGTTCCACCATTCTTTTCCTGATGATTTTCTCCAGGACTTTGCACACTATACATGTAAGTGACACCGGTCTATAGTTTAGTGCCTCTTTTCTGTCTCCTTTTTTAAAAATGGGGACTACGTTGGATTTCTTCCATACCTCAGGTAGCTGCCCAGTTTCAAGGGATGTGTTGAATATTGTGGTAAGTGGCACACTCAGTACCTCAGCTCCTTCCCGAAGAACCCACGGGGAGATATTGTCCAGACCCATCGCCTTTGAGGTATCGAGGTCACTGAGTAACTGCTTCACTTCCTCCTCAGTTGTGTGTATGCCCTCTAGCACTTGGTACATCCCTTGTTGGTGATGAACCATGTCCTGTCTACCCAGCTGCCTTCCTTCCTCCATTGTGAATACTTCCTTAAACCTCAAGTTGAGCTCCTCACATACCTCTTGATCATTACTTGTGAGTTCCCCATCTTCTCTCCTCAGCCTTATCACCTGGTCCTTGACTGTTGTCTTCCTTCTGATGTGACTGAACATCAGTTTCGGGTCGGACTTAACTTTCGATGCTATGTCGTTTTCGTACTGTTTCTGTGCCTCCCTCCGTACTTGTGCATACTGTTTCTAGCTCTTCTACTAATCTCTTTGTTTACTTGGGTTCTTTGCCTTCTGTACCGTTTCCATTCTCTGATACTCTGATTCTTTGCCTCTCTGCACCTTTGGGTAAACCAGGGCTCTTTCTGGCCTTCCCATTTAAACATTTGCCTCTGGGTATAAACCGTTCCTCTGCCTCCTTGCACTTTGCCCCTACGTATTCCATCATTTCATATATTGTCAGTCCTTCCATTTCCCTTTCCCACTGGATGTCCTGCAGGAAATTCCTCAAGCCCGTGTAGTTTCCTCTTTTAAAGTCTGGTTTGTCTCTATCGGTACTGTTTCCCTCTCCACCTGTAGCTCTACAATGTACTCAAAGCTAAGCACCATGTGGTCACTGGCTCCCAGGGGGGCTCTCGTGCGTTATGTCTTCAATATCTGAGCTGTTCAGGGTGAATACAAGGTCCAGTCTTGCTGTGCGAGTGAGTAGAGGAAGGGGTGTGGACAGTATGGGATGCCAAGGTAGGGACCTCGGAGCCAAGAACAGCAAAAGAATTCGAGACAGGGGTGACTGAGGATGGGGTGACCACAGAGGAAGCCGCGGAAGTTGGGACCCCAGAAGTGGGGCGATGTTTAGCAATGAGAGAATAGGAAATATGGGGAAGTCTCCCTTGTAGGCGTAGATGAGAGACGGCCATAGCATATGGCCGCTCATTTAAATAAACCTGACAATGGCGAGAGTACGATGAATGCACCTCATGACAGTTAAGGCAAGAGGGAGGTTCATTACAAGAAGGACTGGCATGGTCATCGGCACCACAGACTGGGCATTCGGCCATGGACCTGCAATATTTTGCTGGATGACCAAAACGCCAGCAGTTTATACACTGTTGTGGTGTAGGGGTCACCTTTCGAACTTGTAAACGGTGACCTGCAATGTAGACCGAGGGTGGAAGTTCACAGCAGTCAAATGTTAAATGAGCTATATTGCAAGGATAACGTCTTCGCTTATGGGCAGGAAGGACAAAAGTGTCAACGTTAAGGATAGGGAGTTCTTGGAGCTCAAGCTGCTCCAAAATGTCATCACCACATGTCTGGAAATTTCATTGGACAATGGTGTGGGGTAAAATGACAGTACCACTACAAGAATTGAGAGAATGATTCTTGTCAATAGTGATAGGAATAGTATCTATGGTCGTAAGAAGAGAAAGATCGCGAGCTTGGCCAGCATTCTGGACCGTGATGATGCGAGTGCCGCTCTTGAGAGAGTGAAATGAGATATCTTTACCTACATGGCGTAGGAGAGCTTTACCAATACTATGATCGGAAATATAGGTAGTTGGAGTAGTCGGTCTTAGGAGTAAAAAACTTTGTCCATTGAGTAGTGTGAAACAAAGTGTTTAAGGGGAGTGCGTGATGTGCTGGCCATTTCGGAAATGAATGAGAAGGAAGTGTCGAATCATCATGTAAGGGTCTTGGTCGTTTGGATGTGGGACCGGAGGTGGTCCAACGTGTGACGGGCGCAATCCGAAAATTGCCACACCGTTAAGGGAGAAGAGGTCAGAGAAGAGCAAAGGTCAGACGTGTCAAAAGGGCCGGTCGGAACCCCCGTACCTGAAGCAGGTGACGAACCAGCACCAGCAAGAGGTACAAGGGTATTAGAGGTGTCTGAAGAGTTGTCCATTAACGAGGTAGGGTCAGAACTGGGTGCGGTATCAAGAAGGGGCCCGGGGGGAGGTTCATGGATTAGGGCATCCATGGTTAGGTTACTTCATTCTTTTTGTTTTTAATAAAAAAAAAAGGAAGAAGAAAATAAAATAAAAATAAAAAAAGGAATAAAAAAAGGGGGTAACGTGGAGGAATAGCTCCTAGGAGGAATGAAAGGGGCGTAAATCTCCCTCCATGCCCAAGAGGACCTCAGCACCACAAGTTGCGCAGATGCTGCATGGAACCCATGCCATACCCAACCCTTCATGCCAGTAAACCAGCAATCCGGGATAGCAACCTCACATCCACCGAGCCACCTCAGTGGACAAAAGAGAGGGCAGCCAGATACCCACCACAAAGCATACCTCCTTCAGCCACCACCCTCCGAATCCGAAAGGTGGCCACCAGAGATACACCCATCGCCTGAAAGATACCCAAAGCCACCCCCCAGGAGACCGGAGAGGGATCAGGACATCCCCAGGCGATCCAGATTCCACGGCAAATTACACCACCACCAAGAACCTCAACAGAATGGGATGGACCACGGTACCCTTCCCCCTACCTAGGAACTAGAATGCCTGAGGAGGGAAGCTCCCAGGGTAAAAATGGGAAGGGAATAAGGGAGGGATGAGGAGGAGGAGGAGGAAAGGGAAAAGGGAGGATGGGGAAGATACGTAAGAGGTGGGGGGATTGGGGGGTAATTAGGTTCGGTCTGAGGAAGAAGACCAAGAGGTCCAATTCCTCAGACCGATAGCCTCTTTACCTTGACAAGGAGCCCCCCTTAAAGAGGCATCCTGCCAGAATGTCCTATAACCTATGACCTAAGAAAAAAAAAGACAGTGTCAGCTGAGTGGTTGAGGGAAGAAGACATACTAATTTGCAGGCCTAACCATTTCTCCAGACTGATAAGTCATCATAAAAACTCATACTGTTGGATTGCAGCTACATTGCTGTGAGAACTCTGATGTGTGAGTTGTGACTAGTGATATACTTAGTGAAACACTGGAAAAAGTTTTCCAGTTGAAAAGGTCCTCACAGGCCTCTGCTCCCCCTCTTCCTTTCATTTGGTCTCAGCCTTTCGCCTCTATCAACGTACAGTGTAGCGGCGAATTTTGCTAGTCCACTGCTACTCGTGCCTCTGAATATGTCACAGCTCATCCCCTTACCAACCTGAGAAATAACGACGACTGCACAGTCCTACGAGAGTTGGTAACCCAGGTGTGCACACACTGAAAATTCGCCTTTCATTCCAAGACAAGTGTGTAAGAAGTTCTGCAAGTTTGGAGTAACTATTTGTACGAGTATTGCAGTGGTTGGTAACTCTTGAGAAGTCTGGCTCAGTCAATGACCTTGAGAGAGGCACTGCACATGTGAAGAGAGGTGAATGTGTGTGCTCAGTTACCCCTGCTATTCTCCTGTATCTTCTACCCTCCGCCTTTAAAACAGCATTCAGTAAAGGCGGATATCGCTGAACCAGGAGTGTGTGGTCATCAGTACCAGCGTAAGCCTAATGTGGCTGAGGAAGGTGGGTAGCCAGAAGGCACCAGTGTGCTGGTAGTGGTTATTATATTACGATGGAGTAAGTGTTCCTGCCTTCACAGCTAAACTCTCCCTTTTTACTCTTCAAACCATTGAGGCGGAGTAAAAGTGTTAGAGCCCAGGCTAGCTCATTCTACATCCAACACCTAGCAACTCATCCACCGCTGCTCGCCCTCCCCAAGTGCCACTGACACCGACAACCCCTCCTGCTTCCTCCTGCCCTTTCCTCAGCAAATCAAATGCAGTGTTCTGCTTTCTCTCGCCGCCTCCCTGCTACAATTTAATACAACTATAAATTGTGTGTAAAGCCGGTTGATGCCTCCTGGGGCACGACAGAACTGAAGACAAGTTTAAGATTTCTAGCGCCCGGCTTTAAAAGTCCTAGTTGTAGTGGCGGCGACAGATGGCACTGACATGAGCCACCTGGCTGGTGTAAACAACATCAGCTGACTCCCTACTCATAAGATTCATGGACAAGAATGCTACTCATCTCGTCGGTGTTTCTCAGATATAGAAGAGACCTAAGGATGCTATCGTGTGTGATTTATATATAGGTTAAGTCAGTATCAGCAGAAGTGTATTCTAAGTGATAGTGTGTGCACTTGGTGTACGTGATAACACTTGTCATACATGGTAACGTGTGTGCACTGAGTGTACGTGATAACAGTGGTCATACGTGGTGACATGTGTGGTGTGTGCACTTGGTGAAGTGATAACACTTGTCATACATGGTAACGTGTGTGGTGTGTGCACTTGGTGTAGTGATAACACCTGTCATACATGGTGGCATGTGTGTGGTGTGCACTTGGTGTATGTGATAACACTTGTCATACATGGTAACGTGTGTGGTGTGTGCACTTGGTGTAGTGATAACACTTTGTCATACATGGTGACATGTATGACAAGTAAGTAAATATGAACCACATACCACGGGTGGGGTTCGAACCCGCGGTCAGAGATTCTCAGAACTCCAGACCGTCGCGTAAGCCACTGGGCCAGCTAGCTTCAATAAGATTCATCCAACTAGGTATATTTCTACACCATAGGAAGGTTAGCATAGGCACCACTGTGTCCACAAATGCAAGTTTTTACAGACGAATCTCCAGCTAGCATGGCCGTGACGAACTCTAGCTCAAGTCCCCTTCAAAGCTCTGGTGGTCTGGTGGCTAAAGCTCTCGCTTCACACAGCGAGGGCCTGGGTTCGATTCTCAGCCAGGGCAGAAACATTGGGCGTGTTTCTTTACACCTGTTGTCTATGTTCCCCATCAGTAAAATGGGTACCTGGGTGTTAGTCGACTGGTGTGAGTCGCATCCTGGGACACTGACCTAATCTGCCCGAAATGCTCAGCATAACAAGGGACTTTCTATATAGTAGTATGTCACTGATGTCAGCTAGGCCTGTATACCATGTACATGTACTTGTAGTAAATAAAGATATTATTATTATTATTATTATTATTATTATTAAAGCCGTCAACATGACTCACGAAATCGTAATGACACCGCGGGTTAGAACCCCACCCGTGGTATGTGGTTTGTTTGCAATCGTGTCATTACGATTTCGTGAGTCATGTTGATG
The DNA here is from genome assembly GCA_009830355.1 of Cherax destructor. Taxonomy (NCBI): domain Eukaryota; kingdom Metazoa; phylum Arthropoda; class Malacostraca; order Decapoda; family Parastacidae; genus Cherax; species Cherax destructor. The sequence goes on from WNWK01034892.1 coordinate 14,280, forward strand.
GCTTTGAAGGGGAATTGAGCTAGAGTTCGTCACGGCCATGCTAGCTGGAGATTCGTCTGTAAAAACTTGCATTTGTGGACACAGTGGTGCCTATGCTAACCTTCCTATGGTGTAGAAATATACCTAGTTGGATAAATCTTATTGAAGCTAGCTGGCCCAGTGGCTTACGCGACGGTCTGCAGTTCTGAGACTCTCTGACCGCGGGTTCGAACCCCACCCGTGGTATGTGGTTTGTTTGCAATCGTGTCATTACGATTTCGTGAGTCAAGTAAGTATGAGTTTGGGTCGGGTTCATCTATGTACAACTGAACAAACACCCACATTTACATGCATGCATACATAGTAACGTGTGAGTTACCTAGGATGGCCCAAGGAAGTCGCCCACACTGATTTATCTCATTGCCATTGCAACATAGATATATATATATGTCGTGCCGATTAGGTAAAACTGGCCAATTAGCAAGAACTCATCTAAAATTAAGTCCTTTCTAAAATTTTCTCTTATGCGTTTAAAGATATATTTTTTTCATTTATGGTAAAGTAAGAATTAATAATTTTGTACCAAGAGAAACTTTGAAAACCTACCTAACCTTATTACAACAAGCGCAATTTAATTTAGCCTAACCCAACTAAATATATTTTAGATACGTTAACATTAATTTAATAACAAACAAACACAATGAAATATATTTTTTTCATTATGTTCAGAATGATTTTGGCGAAAATATTGCATACACAAATTTTCACTTGTCTTATATGGCAAGGTGTGCATTGCTATTTAAGCCAAAATCGTAAGTTTTACCTAATCGGCACGACATATATATATATATATATATATATATATATATATATATATATATTCGTGCCGATTAATAAAACTTAATTTTGCTTAAAAATAGCAACGCTCAACTTGCCATATAGGACAAGTGAAATTTTGGGTATGCAATATTTCGTCAAAATCATTCTGAACATAACGAAAAATATATTTCATTGTGTTTCTATTATTAAATTAATGTTATGATATAAAATATATTAGGTTGGGTTAGGCTAATAAATTGCGCTTGTTGAATAAGGTTGAGGTTTTCAGTATCTCTTGGTACAAAATTATAAATTCTTACATTAACATAAATGAAAAATAATCTTTAAACGTATAAGAGAAAATTTTAGAAGGACTTAATTTAGATGAGTTCTGTGTGCAGTTTTACCTAATCCTTTACCCTTATATATATATATATATATATATATATATATATATATATATATAATATATATATATATATACGTATGTCGTGCCGATTAGGTAAAACTGGTCAATTAGCAAGAACTCATCTAAAATTATGTCCTTTCTATAATTTTCTCTTATACGTTTAAAGATATTTTTTTTTCATTTATGTTAATGTAAGAATTTATAATTTTGTACCAAGAGAAACTTTGAAACCTACCTAACCTTATTACAACAAGCGCAATTTAATTTAGCCTAACCCAACTAAATATATTTTAGATACGTTAACATTAATTTAATAATAAACAAACACAATGAAATATATTTTTTTCGTTAGGTTCATAATGATTTTGGCAAAATTATTGCATACACAAATTTTCGCTTGTCTTATATGGCAAGGTGAGCGTTGCTATTTAAGCCAAAATCGCAAGTTATATACTATATATATTATTTATTTTTTTATTAACACATCGGCCGATTCCCACCAAGGCAGGGTGGCCCGAAAAAGAAAAACTTTCATCATCATTCACTCCATCACTGTCTTGCCAGAAGGGTGCTTTACACTACAGTTATAAAACTGCAACATTAACACCCCTCCTTCAGAGTGCCGGCACTGTACTTCCCATCTCCAGAACTCAATTCCGGCCTGCCGGTTTCCCTGAATCCCTTCATAAATGTTACTTTGCTCACACTCCAACAGCACGTCAAGTATTAAAAACCATATGCCTCCATTCACTCCTATCAAATACGCTCACACATGCTTGCTGGAAGTCCACGCCCCTCGCACACAAAACTTCCTTTACCCCCTCCCTCCAACCTTCCTAGGCCGACCCCTACCCCGCTTCCCTCCACTACAGATTTATACACTCTCGAAGTCACTCTGTCTCGTTCCATTCTCTCTACATGTCCAAACCACCTCAACAACCCCTCCTCAGCTCTCTGGACAATCGTTTTGGTAATCCGCACCTCCTCCTAATTTCCAAACTCCGAATTCTCTGCATTATATTCACACCACACATTGACCTCAGACATGACATCTCCACTGCCTCCAGCCTTCTCCTCGTTGCAACATTCATCACCCATGCTTCACACCCATATAAGAGCGTTGGTATAACTATACTCTCATACATTCCCCTCTTTACTTCCATGGACAAGGTTCTTTGTCTCCACAGACTCCGAAGTGCTCCACTCACCCTTTTCCCCTCATCAATTCTATGATTCACCTCATCCTTCATAGACCCATCCGCCGACATGTCCACTCCCAAATATCTGAATACATTCACCTCCTCCATACTCTCTCCCTCCAATCTGATATCCAATCTTTCGTCACCTATTCTTTTTGTTATCCTCATCACCTTACTCTTTCCTATATTCACTTTCAATTTCTTTTTTACACACCCTACCAAATTCATCCACCAACCTCTGCAGCTTCTCTTCAGAATCTCCCAAAAGCACAGTGTCATCAGCAAAAGCAACTGTGACAACTCCCACTTTGTATTTGCTTCTTATCTTTTAGCCCAACACCTCTTGCCAAGACCCTCGCATTCACTTCTCTTACAACCCCATCTATAAATATATTGAACAACCACGGTGACATCACACATCCTTGTCTAAGGCCCACTTTTACTGGGAAATAGTCCCCTTCCCTCCTACACACTCTAACCTGAGCCTCACTATCCTCATAAAAACTCTTCACTGCTTTCAGTAACCTTCCTCCTATTCCATACACCTGCAACATCTGCCACATTGCCCCCTATCTACCCTATCATACGCCTTTCCAAATCCATAAATGCCACAAAAACATCTTTACCCTTATCCAAATACTGTTCACCTATATGTTTCACTGTAAACACTTGGTCTACACACCCCTACCTTTCCTAAAGCCCCTTGTTCATCTGCTATCCTGCTTTCTGTTTTACTCTTAATTCTTTCAATAATAACTCTACCATACACTTTACCAGGTACACTCAACAGACTTATTCCCCTATAATTTTGCACTCTCTTTTGTCCCCTTTGCCTTTATACAAAGGAACAATACACGCTCTCTGCCAATCCCTAGGTACCTTACCCTCTTCCATACATTTATTAAATAATAGCACCAACCACTCCAAATTATATCCCCACCTGCTTTTAACATTTCTATCTTTATCCCATCAATCCCAGCTGCCTTACCCCTTTCATTCTACCCACTGCCTCACGAACTTCCCTACACCCACAACTGGCTCTTCCACACTCTACAAGATGTTATTCCTCCTGCCCTACACACGAAATCACAGCTTCCTGCTTCATCAACATTTAACAAATCCTCAAAATATTCTCTCCATCTTCCCGATACCTCTAACTCTCCATTTAATAACTCTCCTCCTATTTTTAACTGTCAAATCCATTTGTTCTCTAGGCTTCCTCAACTTATTAATCTCATTCCAAAACTTTTCTTATTTTCAACAAAATTTGCTGATAACATCTCACCTACTCTCTCATCTGCTCTTTTTACATTGCTTCACCACTCTTTTAACCTCTCTTTTTCTCTCCATATACTCTTCCCTCCTTGCATCACTTCTACTTTGTAAAACCTCTCATATGCTAACTTTTTCTCCCTTACTACTCTCTTTACATCATCATTCCACCAATCGCTCCTCTTCCCTCCCGCACCCACTCGCCTGTAACCACAAACTTCTGCTGAACACTCTAACACTACATTTTTAAATCTACCCCATACATTTTCGACCCCATTGCCTACACTCTCACTAGCCCATCTATCCTCCAATAGTTGTTTATATCTTACCCTAACTGCCTCCTCTTTTAGTTTATAAACCTTCACCTCTCTTTTACTTACTGATTCTATTTTCCTTGTATCCCATCTACCTTTTACTCCCACTGTAGCTATAACTAAAAAGTGATCTGATATATCTGTAGCCCTCTATAAACATGTACATCCTGAAGTCTACTCAACAGTCTTTTATCTACCAATACATAGTCCAACAAACTACTGTCATTACGCCCTACATCATATCTTGTATACTTATTTATCCTCTTTTCTTAAAATATGTATTACCTATAACTAAACCCCTTTCTATACAAAGTTCAATCAAAGGGCTCCCATTATCATTTACACCTGGCACCCCAAACTTACCTACTACACCCTCTCTGCATGTTTCTCCCACTTTAGCATTTAGGTCCCCTACCACAATTACTCTCTCATTTGGTTCAAAAGTTCCTATACATTCGCTTAACATCTCCCAAAATCTCTCTCTCTCCTCTACACTCCTCTCTTCTCCAGGTGCATACACGCTTATTATGACCCACTTTTCGCATCCGACCCTTATTTTAATCCACATAATCCTTGGAATTTACACATTTATATTCCCTCTTTTCCTTCCATAACTGATCCTTCAACATTATTGCTACCCTTCCTTAGCTCTAACTCTCTCAGATACTCCTGACTTAATCCCATTTATTTCTCCCCACTGAAACTCGCCTACCCCCTTCAGCTTTGTTTCGCTTAGGGCCAGGACATCCAACTTCTTTTCATTCATAACATCGGCAATCATCTCTTTCTTATCATCCGCACTACATCCACGCACATTCAGACAACCCAATTTTATAAAGTTTTCTTCTTCTCGTTTCTAGTAGATTTGTACAGGAGAAGGGGTTACTAGCCCATTGCTCCCGGCATCTTAGTCGCCTCATACGACACGCATGACTTACGGAGGAAAGATTCTTTTCCACTTCCCCATGGACAATAGAGAAAATAAAAAGAACAAGAGCTATTAAGAAAAGAAGAAAAACCTAGATGTGTGTATGTATATATATGCATGTGTATGCCAGTGTAGTGTGACCTAAAGTGTAAGTAAGTAGCTAGATATACCTGTTATCCAGCGTGTTTATGAGACAGAAAAAGACACCAGCAATCCTACCATCATGTAAAACAGTTTCAGGTTTCTGTTTCACAGTCACCTGGCAGGACGGTAGTACCTCCCTGGGTGGTTGCTGTCTACCAACCTACTACCTTTATATATATATATATATACATATATTGCATACACAAATTTTCACTTGTCTTATATGGCAAGGTGGTGTTGCTATTTAAGCCAAAATTGCAGTATATATATATATATATATATATATATATATATATATATATATATATATATATATATATATATATATATATATATATATATATATATATATATATATATATATATATATATATATATATATATATATATATATATATATATATATATATATATATATATATATATATATATATATATATATATATATATATAAGTAGTGTACATTTCTTCTGTAGAACTCAAAATGGCGGCGGTCACCACCCCCACCACCCACCCGCCAACCCCCACCCCCCACTTCCGGTCGGTCCACACCCCCACTTCCGGTCGGTAACCCCACTTCCGGTCGGTCCACCCCCACTTCCGGTCTGTCCACCCCCCACTTCCGGTCGGTCCACCCCCCCACTTCCGGTCTGTCCAACCCCCCACTTCAGGTTTCCTTTTTTTTTTTTCCTTAGCAGGCCCCACACCCCCTCACTCCCTGAGACCCTCATCCCTGAGCGGTCTCCTTCCGTGCGCTCGAGCCCCCCGCCCCACCGCACCGCCCGCCCCGCCCCGCCCCCCCTTCAGC
>WNWK01034893.1:0-20151 GCA_009830355.1 Cherax destructor
TGCGTATTTGATAGGAGTGAATGGAGACAAATGGTTTTTAATACTTGACATGCTGTTGGAGTGGAAGCAAAGTAACATTTATGAAGGGATTCAGGGAAACTGGCAGGCCGGACTTGAGTCCTGGAGATGGGAAGTACAGTGCCTGCACTCTGAAGTAGGGGTCTTAATGTTGCAGTTTTATAAATGTAGTGTAAGCATGCCTCTGGCAGACAGTGATGGAGTGAATGATGATGAAAGTTTTCCTTTTTCGGGCCACCCTGCCTTGGTGGGAAGCAGCCGATGTGTTAATAAAAAAAAATAAAGACTTCACTGAAAGCAGTGAAGAGTTTTTATGAGGATAGTGAGACTCAGGTTAGAGTGTGTAGGAGGGAGGGGGACTATTTCCCAGTAAAAGTGGGCCTTAGACAAGGATGTGTGATGTCACCGTGGTTGTTCAATATATTTATAGATGGGATTGTAAGAGAAGTGAATGCGAGGGTCTTGGCAAGAGGTGTGGGGTTAAAAGATAAAGAATCAAATACAAAGTGGGAGTTGTCACAGTTGCTTTTTGCTGATGACACTGTGCTTTTGGGAGATTCTGAAGAGAAGTTGCAGAGGTTGGTGGATGAATCTGGTAGGGTGTGTAAAAGAAGAAAATTGAAAGTGAATATAGGAAAGAGTAAGGTGATGAGGATAACAAAAAGATTAGGTGACAAAAATTGGATATCAGATTGGAGGGAGAGAGTACGGAGGAGGTGAATGTATTCAGATATTTGGGAGTGGACATGTCAGCAGATGGGTCTATGAAGGATGAGGTGAATCATAGAATTGATGAGGGGAAAAGGGTCAGTGGAGCACTTCAGAGTCTGTGGAGACAAAGAACTTTGTCCATGGAAGTAAAGAGGGGAATGTATGAGAGTATAGTTATACCAACACTCTTATATGGGTGTGAAGCATGGGTGATGTATGTTGCAACGAGGAGAAGGCTGGAGGCAGTGGAGATGTCACGTCTGAGGTCAATGTGTGGTGTGAATATAATGCAGAGAATTCGGAGTTTGGAAATTAGGAGGAGGTGCGGGATTACCAAAACTATTATCCAGAGAGATGAGGAGGGGTTGTTGAGGTGGTTCGGACATGTAGAGAGAATGGAACGAGACAGAATGACTTCGAGAGTGTATAAATATGTAGTGGAGAGAAGGCAGGGTAGGGGTCGGTTTAGGAAGGGTTTTAGGGAGGGGGTAAAGGAGGTTTTGTGTGCGAGGGGCTTGGACTTCCAGCAAGCATGTGTGAGCGTATTTGATAGGAGTGAATGGAGACAAATGGTTTTTAATACTTGACGTGCTGTTGGAGTGTGAGCAAAGTAACATTTATGAAGGGATTCAGGGAATCCGGCAGGCCGGACTTGAGTCCTGGAGATGGGAAGTACAGTGTCTGCACTCTGAAGGAGGGGTGTTAATGTTGCAGTTTTATAACTGTAGTGTAAAGCACCCCTCTGGCAAGACAGTGATGGAGTGAATGATGATGAAAGTCTTTCTTTTTCGGGCCACCCTGCCTTGGTGGGAATCGGCCGATGTGTTAATAATAAATAATAAGTAATGATATATATACCTTTGTATACCTTTGAAGAGTTTCGAGAGTATCTACTCTCTGAGCCTGGCCATGGGCCAGGCTCGTCTGGTGCTTGCCTGGTCAACCAGGCTGTTGCTGCTGGAGGCCCGCTGCCCCACATATCCATCACAGCCTGGTTGATCTGGCACCCGATGAAGATACTTGTCCAGTTTCCTCTTGAAGGCTTCTACACTGGTTCCAGCGATGTTTCGGATATCTTCTGGTAAGATGTTGAATAGTCTGGGACCCCGGATGTTAATACAGTGCTCCCGTATTGTCCCCACCGCACCCCTGCTCCTCACTGGGTTTATTTTACACTTTCTCCCATATCTCTCACTCCAGTACAGTAGAACGTCATTTAGCACGATAGTTACGTTCCTGAAAAAGTCGTGTTAGATAATTTTGTGTTAAATAATTTAAAGAACTAATGGGAAAAATAGGGTTACGTTCCTGGGAGTCCCCAAAAAGCCAAACAAGTTTTTTTTAGACCAACAGATCTTACAAAAATAAAAGTGAATATGTAATTGTAGTTCATTATCGTGATGTATTATGTTGTTTTTACTGCTTAAGACTACAAATGTAATAGAAATAATAGTATTTACCTTAAATTGTGGGTGCTGGTGTTTGTGGATGATTGTGAAGAGAGTGGAGAGTTATGCTGTGGCCCTACTGGGCTGAGGTGGATAGTAGAAGTTCTTGAACTGAAGTCGATAGTTGAACTGAGTGTCTTACTTTAAGTCAGTCAGTAAGTCAGTCAGTCAGTCATTAAGTCAGTCAAGTCAGTCATTAAGTCAGTCATGTCAGTCATTAAGTCAGTCATTAAGTCAGTCATTAAGTCAGTCAAGTCAGTCATTAAGTCAGTCAAGTCAGTCATTAAGTCAGTCAAGTCATTCAGTAAGTCAGTCAAGTCATTCAGTAAGTCAGTCAAGTCATTCAGTAAGTCAGTCAAGTCATTCAGTAAGTCAGTCAAGTCATTCAGTCAGTCAGTCAAGTCATTCAGTCAGTCAGTCAAGTCATTCAGTCAGTCAGTCAGTCAGTCAAGTCATTCAGTCAGTCAGTCAGTCAAGTCATTCAGTCAGTCAGTCAGTCAAGTCATTCAGTCAGTCAGTCAAGTCATTCAGTCAGTCAGTCAAGTCATTCAGTCAGTCAAGTCAGTCAGTCAGTCAGTCAGTCAGTCACACAAACTTATGTTTACATCTTTTTATGTGTACAAAGTAACACTTCATTACGGCCACGGGTTATGTCTTGTCTAATATCTTTGTTTTCTTCGTTAATTCAAGATCAAAACACAATTCACTCTTATTCTTCACAAACAGCTGGCTTGTAGCCAGGACTTCTTGACGCGTATGAAATACGTACGAATGCTGGGATGGTGGGGTCCGTGGTGGCTGGGTAAGGCGGGTGGTGTCTGCTGAACCACAACAGTAGTAGTAACAAGACTGCTTGTGAGAATGGTTATTTGTTTTTCCTTCCCACAAACTGTAAGTAAGTTTATTCAGGTATACACAGATACAGTTACGAAGATTATCATACATAGCAGCATATGTGTAGAGAACCTAGGATAACCCAAAAAAGTCAGAGTGACAGTATTTCCATTGACTGATGGGTTATCCTAGGTTCTCTACACATATGCTGCTATGTATGATAATGTATGTAACTGTACTCACCTAATTGTGGTTGCAGGGGTCGAGACTCAGCTCCTGGCCCCATGTATCTGAATAAACTTAGTTTGCAGGAAGGAAAAACAAATTCCCTTTTCCTCAAAGCATGAGGATTCTTAGGCAGTAAATAACCATGCGCTCAAAATTTTTCCCCTCCTGCCGAACCGTGTAATATCATCTTTACGTCGTGTAAGATGATAATGTGTCGCAAATCTTAAATCGTGCAATACCGGTAACGTGCAACATAATCTCGTGCAAAATGACGTTCTACTGTATGTTGTTATGGCAGTGTGCAGATTTGGGACCAGGCCCTCAAGTACTTTCCAAGTATATATTATCATGTATCTCTCTCTCCTCCACTCCAATGAGTACATGTTCAACACTTGAAGGCGTTCCCAATAATTTAGACGTTTAAATGGCTCAATGTGAGCCGTAAACGATCTCTGAATTTGTTCCAGCTCTGATATTTCTCCTGCCCTGAACGGGGCCGTCAGCACAGAGCAGTATTCTAAGTGAGGGAGCACTAGCAATTTGAAGAGTGTCACCATCGGCATTATTTCCCTTGTTTTGAAAGTTCTCAATACCCACCCCGTCATCTTCCTAGCTGTTGTGATCTTTGTCTTGTTATGGTCTTTAAAAGACAGATCAGCAGACATAATTATTCCCAAGTCCTTAACGTGTTCCTTTCGTTCTATGTGGTGACCCTCTTGCGTTTTGTATATAGTGTTCCTTTTGAGTTCTTCATTTTTTCCATACCTAAGCAGCTGAAACTTATCACCATTGAACGTCATGTTGTTCTCCACTGCCCACTGGAAGACCCTGCTTATGTCCTCCTGTAATTTTTCAGTGTCTTCTACCGTAGTGACTTTCATGCTTATTTTAGTGTCATCTGCAAATGATGATACAAAAGTGTGCTGGGTGTTTTTATCTATGTCTGCTATGAGGATGAGAAACAGCAGAGGTGCCAGGACAGTGCATTTTATCGCTCTAGGGCACTTTAAATGCCTAGTATATAATGTAATGTTCACTCGAGGAGAAACAAAGCCAGAATGACTCACGATGGTTGCGCGGGGAGGCCAAAACACAGGGCACAGTGTGAAACTCAGGACAAAATTTAGCCGAAAAAAGGGGTTTAAACTCGAAGCCGCCGATACTCAGGGCAACTGAAACTCGGGGTTCCACTGTATAATATTATATATGTTTTGTACTATACCTCACTATTATCAATCTAATTAATGTTAATCACTTCAGTTACCTAACTTTTATATCAGTATGCAATAATTTATATTAAAGTGTACTGCTCCATAACATGTGTCAATATAGAGTAAGAATTAGGATTAGTCTGCTCAAAATGCCTAGGCATGCTAGTGGCCTTCTTTGTAATTAATATTTTATAATATGTAAACCACACATTGTAAGCTTTGCAAGGAAATAAACATTTTCATAAACCCATCCACTGACAAGTCAATGACCAAATATCTGAAAACATTCACTTTTTACACAGCTTAAAATTACTGGCCACAAATTAGAGATGAAAGGATGATGGTGTGAGCACACATTCAGACAATAACACACATGATGCGGGCAGTCAATGACCCCGCTGCCCAAGAACAATGAAAGTGGATCCATTCTGGAGGATTCTTGGACTGTACAAGCATGTGATTAATAATGTGAGTTGGTCTGTTTTATCAAATGCATGACCGGACCTGATAGCTGTTTGATATAGTAATAGATCTGGTCTGCTTCATGGCTATTTTACTCAGACATCCCATTAAATGTACATGTTGAACCTTTGTCCAGCCAGATTTTTTGTCCATTTTAACCGACATCCATTTTATCAGACCTTTACCATACCCCAGTTTCAGTCACTTTAAATAGTGTCAGTGCCTAGAAGGTGTAAATAATATACTAAACAGAAAGAATAAATAAGATAATATACAATATGTTAATATATTCAACTACTAATAAATTAATATTTTCATAGATTTTGTACTAAGATTGACTACTCTCTCCTGCCTACTACACAGCACCTGCAAAGGATAATGTGCTATCCTTTGAAACCCAAAACATGAAGCATGCATTCACATAAAACATTTCACTTTTGCAAGACAACAGTTTATATAGTAGTACAGTCAACCCCCGGTGCTCGACGGCGTCGGAGGTCGTCCAAATCGGTGTTCAACGTTTTTTTTTACAAGAATTTTGGCTCGGTATTAGGCGGCCGCTCGGAGTTAGCAATTCGTCCCGGACGTGTACGCGTGGCCCATGGCTCAGCTGGGCAGCGCCCAGGCACTCAGTGTGCTATTGTTTACAAGCGAGCGACCACCACCCACTCACCACCCACGCACCACCCACGTATTCATACCAGTATATTGTCAATATTCCACTGATTTTAGTGCTTGCAACTGCTAAATAAGCCACCATGGGCCCCAAGAAAGCTCCTAGTGCCAAGCCTTTGGTAAAGAATGTCAAATACGGTAGAATTGAAGAAGGAGATGATAGCAAAATATGAAAGTGGAGTGTGTGTCACTGAGCTGGCCAGGCTCTATGGCAAATCCCATTCAACCATCTCTTCCATTTTGGCCAAGAGAAAGGAAATCAAGGACGCTGTTGTTGCGAAAGGTGCAAGTATGGTCACAAAACAGAGATCTCAAGTGCTGGAAGAAGTGGAAACTTTGTTGTTGGTGTGGATCAACGAGAAACAGTTAGCAGGAGATAGTGTTACGCAGGCAATAATATGTGAAAAAGCAAGGCAGTTGCATGATGATCTCGTCAAGAAAAATGCCTGCAACGAATGCTGAAGTGAACGAATTTAAAGCCAGCAAAGGCTGGTTTGACAGATTTAAGAAGCGAAGTGGCATACATAGTGTTGTGAGGCAGCCAGTTGTGACAAAAGTGCGGCTTAAAAATATGTGCATGAATTCCAGGGGTACATAGAGGCTGAACAATTCCAACCCCAACAAGTGTTCAATTGTGACAAAACAGGCAAGTTTTGGAAGAAAATGCCTAACAGGACCTTCATTACACAGGAGGAAAAGGCACTCCCAGGACATAAGCCTATGAAAGACAGGCTAACTTTGATGCTTTGTGCTAATGCCAGTGGTGATTGTAAAGTGAAGCATTTACTGGTGTATCATTCTGAAAATCCCCGAGTGTTTGGTAGATGCGGTATCACCAAGTCTAATTTGTGTGTGATGTGGAAGTCTAACAAAAAGGTATGGGTCACTAGGGAAATTTTCCTTGATTGGTTCAAAAACGTGTTTGGCCACAGTGTGAAGAAATATCTCGAGGAAAATAATTTGCCACTAAAGTGCCTCCTGATAATGGACAATGCTCCTGGTCATCCTCGAGACTTGGCAGAGGAAATTGTGCAGGACTGTGAGTTCATCAAAGTGAAGTTCTTGCCCCCTAATACCACTCCTCTCCTCCAGCCAATGGACCAGCAGGTCATTTGCAACTTTAAAAAACTCTACACCAAAGCAATGTTTCAAAAGTGCTTTGATATGACCACAGACATGGATATGACCCTAAAAGAGTTTTGGAAAGATCATTTCCATATCCTGCATTGTGTAAAGCTTATAGGTAATGCTTGGGAGGGAGTGACTACCAGGACTTTGAACTCTGCCTGGAGAAAATTGTGGCCACTGTGTGTCCTAGATTTTGAAGGTTTTGGGGCTGAGCCTCAGAACCCTGAGCCTGAGCCTGTTGTGCAAGAAATTGTGGAACTGGGCAAGTCCATGGGGTTGGATGTTTGTACCGAGGATGTGGAACAGTTGGTGGAGGAGCACAATGAAGAGCTAACCACTGAAGATCTGCAAGAGCTTCAACAGCAACAACAGACCACAGTTCAGGAAAATGGTCCAGAGGGGGAGGAGGTGGAACCTAGATGGAAGAAGGTGTCTTCTTCGAAAATTAAGGAGATTTGTGCCCAATGGACTAATGTGCAAACATTTATGTATGATTATCACCCTAACCAAGCTGTTGCAGGCTGTGTTGGCCACATGTACAATGACAATGTGGTGTCCCATTTCAGGGATGTTTTAAAGAACTGCCAGACACACAGCTCCCTGGACAGATTTTTTGTGAGAGAGGGGTCCAGTGACTCTCAAGCTGGTCCTAGTGGCATTAAAAGAAAAAGGCCAGTAACCCCAGAAAAGAACTTGGCACCTGCAGTGTTAATGGAAGGGGATTCCCCTTCCAAACACTAGCATACTACTCCATCTTCTCCCCTCCTCCTGTCTTCCACACATCAACAACTCTTCAATAAATGTAAGTGACATGTTATTGTACAATTATTTCTTAATTTTTCATAAAATTGTGTATAATTTAATGTCAAAAAGTTCTAAAAAATATTTTTTTTAATACTTTCGAATGTCTGGAATGGATTAATTTTATTTCCATTATTTCTTATGGGGAAAATGGAATCGGAGTTCGACCAAACCGGTGGTCGATGGGCCCTCTGGAACGGATTACCGACGAGAACTGGGGGTTGACTGTACAGTGGACCCCCGGTTTTCGTAATTTTTTCGTTCCAGAATGCTGTTCAAGTGCCATTACCAAACGAATTTATTCCCATAAGGAATAATGTAAAGTAGACTAGTCCTTTTAGATCCCCAAAAATACACTTACAAAAGCATTTAAAAAAATATACTTACATAAAAGGGCGAGTTTCGAGCAGGACGAACACCAGGGGTCCACTGTATATACACACTTACCACATTTTAATATTGATTTTATTGTTGATAACAATTCATAACCATCATTCCAACACACATCTAACCCACAACTGAGACAACATTTCAGTTCATCATGAAGTATTAAGTCTCAACTGACATGTCACCACGGTCCAGGACGAACCAAAATGTTGTTTAAGTTTTCTTCCCAAATTGCGAGTAAGTTGTGAACTGTTTTAACCATGTTGTAGCTACTTACTTTTCCTTTCAGTACAGTAATATAAAACCCACAAAATTTACTTACAGCTACATATTTCCTCTTGCCAAAAAAACACATGGCAATATTATTCCAGAGAGGTGGAGATTCAGCAATGGACTGAGCAGCTACACGGTACTTGGCCAATGCTACATCAAAGTCTTGGTGGCTCTGTTAAAATGAATTATACTCTTACTTAATGCAGTAACAATTAATTTTAAAAACATTGTTTAATGCTGTTTTAGGTGAAGAAAAAGAAGAAATACAGTGGTACCTTGGTTAACGATATTTTTTCATTCCAGAATGCTGTTCAAGTGCCATTACCAAACGAATTTATCCCCATTAGGAATAATGTAAAATAGACTAGTCCTTTTAGACCCCCAAAAAGTACACTTACAAAAGCAATTAAAAAAATAAACTTACATAAAAGGGTGAGTTTGGGGACCATCGTTAACCGAGGTACCACTGTACTTTCATCATCATTCACTCAATCATTAACTAACTAATTGTCTTGCCAGAAGCATGCTGACATCACAGCTCAGATGACCCTCTGAACTGCAACACCACCACCCCTCCTTCCAAATGAAGGCACTGTACTTCCTACCTTCAGGACTAACTGGTTTCCCTAAATCCCTTCATAAATGTTACCTTGCTCACACTCTAACAGCACGTCAAGTCATAAAAACCACTTAACTCCAACATGCCTCTTGGATGTCCAAGCCCCTAGCCCCCAAAACCTCCTTTACTCCCTCCCTCCAACCTTTCCTAGGGCGACCCTTACCCCATCTTCCCTCCACTACAGATTTATACACAATCCAAGTCATTCAATTTTGCTCCATTTTCTCTATATGTCCAAACCACCTCAATAACACCTCATCAGCCTTTTGATAACACCTTTAGTAACCCTGTACCTGATCTTAATCTACAAACTACGAATTCTCTGCATAATATTCGCACAATACAGTGGACCCCCGAGTTTCGTAAAAACTTCACTCCTGAAGTCTGCTCAAGCACCATTACTGAACGAATTTACTCCCTTAAGGAAAAATGTCACATAGGTTAGTCTATTTCAAACCCCCAAAAATACACTTCCACAAGCACTTACAATATTATACTTAGACAGCAACCGCCCAGGGAGGTACTACCGTCCTGCCAAGTGAGTGTAAAACGAAAGCCTGTATTTGTTTTACATGATGGTAGGATTGCTGGTGTCTTTTTTCTGTCTCATAAACATGCAAGATTTCAGGTATGTCTTGTTACTTCTACTTACACTTAGGTCACACTACACATTCATGTACAAGCATATGTATATACACACACCCCTCTGGGTTTTTTTCTATTTTCTTACTAGTTCTTGTTCTTATTTCCTCTTATCTCCATGGGGAAGTGGAACAGAATTCTTCCTCTGTAAGCCATGCGTGTCGTAAGAGGCGACTAAAATGCCGGGTGCAAGGGGCTAGTAACCCCTTCTCCTGTATATATTACTAAATGTAAAAGGAGAAACTTTCGTTTTTTCTTTTGGGCCACCCTGCTTCGGTGGGAAACGGCCGACGTGTTGAAAGAAGAAGATAATTGTACGATTTCCGGGGTTTACGAAACTCGGGGGTCCACTGTACATTGCCCTCAGACACAACATCTCCACTGCCTCCAGCCTCCTCCTCACTGACACATTTAAAACCTATGCTTCAAACCCATCAATTTGATGGTTCACCTCATCTTTCATAGACCCATCTGCCGACAAGGCCACTCCCACATTTTTTTTCTTAGCATGTCGGCCATTTCCCACCGAGGCAGGGTGACCCATAAAGAAAGAAAAACTTTCATCATCATTGAACACTTTCACCATCACTCATACATAATCACGCCCCGATGGCATGGTGGCTAGCGCTCTTGCTTCACGCATGGAGGGCCCGGGTTCAATTCCCGGTGGGGCCGAAACATTTCGAAGTGTTTTGATACACACAAACACACACACATACATACAACAGGCCTAGTGTCTAATCGACATGTGCCTAGGACAAAATGGTAACTAACCGTCTTTGCGAGGCACTCAGATATGACAGCTTAGACGTCCCTCCAAACTGCCAATATCCCAAACCCCTCCTTTAAAGTGCAGGCATTGTACTTCCCATTTCCAGGACTCAAGTCTGGCTAACCAGTTTCCCTGAATCCCTTCACAAAATATTACCCTGCTCACACTCCAACAGCTCATCAGGTCCCAAAAACCATTCATCTCCATTCACTCCTATCTAACATGCTCACGCACGCTTGCTGGAAGTCCAAGCCCCTCACCCACAAAACCTCCTTTACCCCCTCTCTCCAACCTTTTCAGGAACAACCACTACCCCGCCTTCCTTAGCCTACAGATTTATATGCTCTCCAAGTCATTCTACTTTGTTCCATTCTCTCTAAATGACTAAACCACCTCAACAGCCAATCTTCAGCCCTCTGACTAATATACTTTTAGTAACTCCACACCTTCTCCTAATTTCCACCATACAAATTCTCTGCATAATATTTACACTACACATTGCCCTTAGATACGACATCTCCACTGCCTCCTCACTGCAGCATTTACAACCCATGCTTCACACCCATATAAGAGTATTGGTACCGCTATACTCTCATACATTCCCTTCTTTGCCTCCATGGATAACTTTTTTTCTCCACAGATACCTCAACGCACCACTCACCTTTTTTCTTTCATCAATTCTATGGTTAACCTTGTCCTTCATAAACCCATCTGCTGACAAGTCAACTCCCAAATACGTATCTGAAAACATTCACTTCTTCCATACTCCCTCCCTCCAATGTGATATCCAATTTTCCTTTATCTAAATCGTTTGACACCCTCATCACCTTACTCTTATCTATATTCACTTTCAACTTTCTACCATTACACACCCTCCCAAACTTGTCCACTAACCTTTGCAACTTTTCTTTGAAATCCCCCAAAAGCACAGTATCATCAGCAAAAAGTAGTAACTGTGTCAACTCCCATTTTGTATTTGATTCCCCATAATTTAATCCCACCCCTCTCCCCAATACCCTAGTATTTACTTCTTTTACAACCCCATCTATAAATATGTTAAACAACCCTGGTGACATCACACATCCCTAAGACCTATTTTTACCGGGAAGTAATCTCCCTCTCTCCTACACACCCTAACCTGAGCCTCACTATCCTCATAAAAACTCTTTACAGGATTTAGTAACTTACTACATATTCAATACACTTGCAACATCTCCCACATTGCTCCCCTATCTATTCTATCATATGCCTTTTCTAAATCCATAAATGCAATGAAAACTTCCCTACCTTTATCTAAATACTGTTCACACATATATGATTCAATGTAAACACCTGATCTACACATCCCCTACCCATTCTAAAGCCTCCTTGCTCATCTGGAATCCTGCTCTCTGTCTTACCCCTAATTCTTTCAATAATAACCCTACCATACACTTTACCTGGTATACTCAGTAAACTTCTTTCCCTATAATTTTTACAATCTCTTTTGTCCCCTTTCCCTTTATATAAAGGAATTATACATACACTCTGCCAATCCCTAGGTACCTTCCCCTCTTTCATACATTTATTAAACAAAAATACCAACCACTCCAACACTATCTTTCCCTTCTTTTAAAAGGGGGAAATATAGTGTAAAGCAGTTTCAGCTGCTTTACCCCCTTTCATTCTAGGTAATGCCTCATGCACCTCCCCCACACTCACATCCTGCTCTTCTTCACTCCTAAAAGATGTTATACCTCCCTGGCCAGTGCATGAAATTACTACCTCCCTTTCTCCATCGACATTTAAAAGTTCCTCAAAATATTCCCGCCATCTACCCAATACCTCCAGCTCCCCATCTACTAACTCCCCTGCTCTGTTTTTAACTGACAAATCTATTTGTTCCCTAGGCTTTCTTAACTTGTTTATTTCACTCCAATTTTTTTTCTTATTCTCAGCAAAATTTCTTGACAGTGCCTCTTCCACTCTATCATTTGCTCTCCTTTTGCACTCTCTCACCACTCTCTTCACCTTTCTTTAACTCTCCATATACTCTGCCCTTCTTATATCACAAAACTGTCTATTGTCAACATAAAATATGTATTACATTATGTGAAGCAGTGAGTGCTGGAATCAGGCTGATATATCGTCGCCTGTGTCACAACAATGTTGTTGTTGTCACTTGTAAACCTTCCAAACATGATTGTTCTTCATGTATATTGTCTATGTTACTCTACTTTTCTTGTGTATTACTCTACTGTTCATATGTGTTACTGACCTGTTTTATGTATTACTAATCTGCTTTTGCATATTATTGTACCGTTTTGTTTTTTTGCATATTAATGAACTGTTCTTGTACGTTGTTGTGCTATTTTGTATGTTACTGTTTAATTTTTGCTCCTTACTGTACCTTATGTGTGTGTTACTCTACCGTTCATACAGGTTCATATGTTGTTGTTTTATGTTGTTGTGATGATCGTTTAAGATGAAGGTTCAAAGAACTCCAAACTTTCCTGTTATGTCTTTCACAACAGTGACTTCCATAATGGAATTAATTTTCTCCCAGAATCACTTTCTCTTACTCTACAAAACTAATACAAATAATAGACAGAAACAAAATTTTTTTTTTTAAATGGTGGACTGGTAAGCCAGAGGAAGGCCTCGGTCAGATGACTAAAAGCTGACCTAACAGAAAGCAATAACTCTCTGAGAATTAAACCGTCCATTACGAGAGTCCGAATCTGTTGACATAAGTCATGTCTTACAACAAAGAACTCATCTACAACAAAGAACTCACTCTACAACAAAGAACTCACTCTACAACAAAGAACTCACTCTACAACAAAGAACTCACTCTACAACAAAGAACTCACTCTACAACAAAGAACTCACTCTGTCAATCACAATTCTCTCATAATTTACTGGAAAAATACTTTATAATTCTGTTATAATTTCTGTATAATGTTTCAGCAGCTACGACAGTTTTAAAAGTTTCATTTCATCATTGACAAACTTATTAGCTATTGTAGTTTTAAAGATTACTTTGTTAAAGACAGGAGTCACTTTGGTTACAGTAGCTAGTGAATGATCTCTTAGTATCTTATTCCCATCTCACTCAGCTCAGTATCTTTATATTAATACAAAGACAAATCTCTACATATCATCAGCTAGATATCTACGTTATGTCTGTACTGACTCAGAGTGTTGGATGCAAACTTCCTTCCTTGCAAATTGAAGCCTGATTGGGTGCCAGGTGATTACAATCTCCGCTTGTTAATAACCCTGGCATCTCCCATGTTTTGCTTATGATATGTTTGTTTGTTTGTTTGCTTATTTGTTTATGTGTGTGTGTAAATATGGTTGAATATGTTTATATATATGTGTGCGTTCCTTTGTGTGTGTAATTACCTATATGTGGTTGCAGAGGTCGATGCACAGCTCCTGGCTCCGCGTCTTAAATGATCGCTACTAGGTCCACTCTCCCTACCGGCTGCAAGAGCCTTATCGTACCTCTTCTTAAAGATATGTATAAGTCCTGCCTCTACTACTACTACTCCACTCTCCAGATTGTTCCACTAAAACATCTTGTCAAACCCAGCAGTTATTTCAGTCATAAACTGTTTTATATAGCAGTCTGGACTAAGACCGTAGTGGGACTCCCAGTACTGTCCTGGTTACCAAGGTGATCTACAGAGTCTGGACTAAGACCGTAGTGGGACTCCCAGTACTGTCCTGGTTACCAAGGTGATCTACAGAGTCTGGACTAAGACCGTAGTGGGACTCCCAGTACTGTCCTGGTTACCAAGGTGATCTACAGAGTCTGGACTAAGACCGTAGTGGGACTCCCAGTACTGTCCTGGTTACCAAGGTGATCTACAGAGTCTGGACTAAGACCGTAGTGGGACTCCCAGTACTGTCCTGGTTACCAAGGTGATCTACAGAGTCTGGACTAAGACCGTAGTGGGACTCCCAGTACTGTCCTGGTTACCAAGGTGATCTACAGAGTCTGGACTAAGACCGTAGTGGGACTCCCAGTACTGTCCTGGTTACCAAGGTGATCTACAGAGTCTGGACTAAGACCGTAGTGGGACTCCCAGTACTGTCCTGGTTACCAAGGTGTTCTACAGAGTCTGGACTAAGACCGTAGTGGGACTCCCAGTACTGTCCTGGTTACCAAGGTGTTCTACAGAGTCTGGACTAAGACCGTAGTGGGACTCCCAGTACTGTCCTGGTTACCAAGGTGTTCTACAGAGTCTGGACTAAGACCGTAGTGGGACTCCCAGTACTGTCCTGGTTACCAAGGTGTTCTACAGAGTCTGACTAAGACCGTAGTGGACTCCCAGTACTGTCCTGGTTACCAAGGTGTTCTACAGAGTCTGGACTAAGACCGTAGTGGGACTCCCAGTACTGTCCTGGTTCCAAGGTGTTCTACAGAGTCTGGACTAGACTAGTGGACCCCAGTACTGTCCTGGTTACCAAGGTGTTTTACAGAGTCTGGACTAAGACCGTAGTGGGACTCCCAGTACTGTCCTGGTTACCAAGGTGTTCTACAGAGTCTGGACTAAGACCGTAGGGACTCCCAGTACTGTCCTGGTTACCAAGGTGATTTTACAGAGTCTGGACTAAGACCGTAGTGGGACTCCCAGTACTGTCCTGGTTACCAAGGTGTTCTACAGAGTCTGGACTAAGACCGTAGTGGGACTCCCAGTACTGTCCTGGTTACCAAGGTGTTCTACAGAGTCTGGACTAAGACCGTAGTGGGACCCCAGTACTGTCCTGGTTACCAAGGTGATCTACAGAGTCTGGACTAAGACCGTAGTGGGACTCCCAGTACTGTCCTGGTTACCAAGGTGATCTACAGAGTCTGGACTAAGACCGTAGTGGGACTCCCAGTACTGTCCTGGTTACCAAGGTGATCTACAGAGTCTGGACTAAGACCGTAGTGGGACTCCCAGTACTGTCCTGGTTACCAAGGTGATCTACAGAGTCTGGACTAAGACCGTAGTGGACTCCCAGTACTGTCCTGGTACCAAGGTGTTCTACAGAGTCTGACTAAGACCGTAGTGGGACTCCCAGTACTGTCATGGTTACCAAGGTGATCTACAGAGTCTGGACTAAGACCGTAGTGGGACTCCCAGTACTGTCCTGGTTACCAAGGTGATCTACAGAGTCTGGACTAAGACCGTAGTGGGACTCCCAGTACTGTCATGGTTACCAAGGTGATCTACAGAGTCTGGACTAAGACCGTAGTGGGACTCCCAGTACTGTCCTGGTTACCAAGGTGTTCTACAGAGTCTGGACTAAGACCGTAGTGGGACTCCCAGTACTGTCTGGTTACCAAGGTGATCTACAGAGTCTGGACTAAGACCGTAGTGGGACTCCCAGTACTGTCCTGGTTACCAAGGTGTTCTACAGAGTCTGGACTAAGACCGTAGTGGGACTCCCAGTACTGTCCTGGTTACCAAGGTGTTCTACAGAGTCTGGACTAAGACCGTAGTGGGACTCCCAGTACTGTCCTGGTTACCAAGGTGATCTACAGAGTCTGGACTAAGACCGTAGTGGGACTCCCAGTACTGTCCTGGTTACCAAGGTGATCTACAGAGTCTGGACTAAGACCGTAGTGGGACTCCCAGTACTGTCCTGGTTACCAAGGTGATCTACAGAGTCTGGACTAAGACCGTAGTGGGACTCCCAGTACTGTCCTGGTTACCAAGGTGATCTACAGAGTCTGGACTAAGACCGTAGTGGGACTCCCAGTACTGTCCTGGTTACCAAGGTGATCTACAGAGTCTGGACTAAGACCGTAGTGGGACTCCCAGTACTGTCCTGGTTACCAAGGTGTTCTACAGAGTCTGGACTAAGACCGTAGTGGGACTCCCAGTACTGTCCTGGTTACCAAGGTGATCTACAGAGTCTGGACTAAGACCGTAGTGGGACTCCCAGTACTGTCCTGGTTACCAAGGTGTTCTACAGAGTCTGGACTAAGACCGTAGTGGGACTCCCAGTACTGTCCTGGTTACCAAGGTGTTCTACAGAGTCTGGACTAAGACCGTAGTGGGACTCCCAGTACTGTCATGGTTACCAAGGTGATCTACAGAGTCTGGACTAAGACCGTAGTGGGACTCCCAGTACTGTCCTGGTTACCAAGGTGTTCTACAGAGTCTGGACTAAGACCGTAGTGGGACTCCCAGTACTGTCCTGGTTACCAAGGTGTTCTACAGAGTCTGGACTAAGACCGTAGTGGGACTCCCAGTACTGTCCTGGTTACCATGGTGTTCTACAGAGTCTGGACTAAGACCGTAGTGGGACTCCCAGTACTGTCCTGGTTACCAAGGTGTTCTACAGAGTCTGGACTAAGACCGTAGTGGGACTCCCAGTACTGTCCTGGTTACCAAGGTGATCTACAGAGTCCAGTCTACAAGATTGTGTTTCAGTGTTCAGGAATTTAGTGTCCTTATTACAGTTGTTTTATTATAATTATTTTAATATAAGCAAAAAATATAATGGAACATAATTTTTATTACTATTATAATAATTAAAATAATAATAATAATAATAATAATAATAATAATAATAATAATAATAATAATAATAATAACAATAATAATAATAATAATAATAATAATAATAATAATAATAATAATAATAATCTGAAAAATGGTATCCCTGTATATCATAAGATCACTGATCTGTATATCATAAGCTCACTGATCTGTATATCATAAGCTCACTGATCTGGGAATTAACGTGGGGTGTTACCGAGCACATGGCTCGCTGCAGTGTTTTAGAATCTCAGGTTAAACTGTTGAAGAAGGAGGTTCTACTTCTTCAGGAGGAAAATAGGAGCCTGAAGCTTCGCCTAGGAGGGTTTGGGAGTGAGTGTGAGATGGTTGGTGCTGGTGAGGAGGAAATGGTTACCAACAGTAAGAGTGGCAGCCGCTTTAAGTGGCAAGTGGTTCACAATTCAGGAAGAAGCAAGATAGGAAGCTTAATAGAGAAGATGTGAAGGTAGGAAATCGAATCTCTGTTCTCCAGGACGAGTGTACTTCAGTGGTTAGTGAGGTTAAAGGTAACACTGACTCCCCTGCTAATCAAGGTAAGAATATTCTGATTGTGGGAGACTCTCAGGTAAGATATATGGATCGTGCTTTTTGTAACAGAGATAGGAAGGTCAGACAGAGGGTGTGCCTCCCAGAAGCTGGTATTGATGACATAGTCAGCAGGTTGGATAATATTGTGTCAGGTAATGGGAACAAGCCCATTATCTGTCTTAGTGCTGGTGGAAATGACAGTGGGAAGGGCAGGAGACAGGAGCTACTAGATAAGTACAGGTCATCCATAGAAGTAGTTAGGTCTAAGGGAGGGATCCCAATCATATGTAGCATTTTGCCTAGAAAGGGAGTGGGCAATGAATGGATGTCTAGGGCAATTGGTATAAATTGCTGGCTAGACAGGTACTGAAAGGAACTTGCAATTCCATTCATTGATAACTGGGACAACGTGATATGTATGCAAGGGATGGGGTTCATCTCTCTGGGGTTGGAGTGGTTGCATTAGCCGATTCGATTGAGGGGGTCATTGGAGACTTGTCTAGGACTTTAAACTGATAGATTATAGAGGTATGGGTGTTTGTGGGAAACAATCAGGCTGTAGTATTAGGGTTGGAAACAACAGATATTACCAGGATACCTCAGGGATATGTTTAAAAGACAGTATTCAAAATAAAGTTGCTAGTAAAGGCAAAGCATTTGATCAACAAACAAAGAGAGATAGTAGAGGGCAAAGAGTGACTAGCTCCCTTAAGGTTTACTATACAAATAGTAGGAGTCTAAGAAATAAGATAGATGAGCTAAGATTACTTGCAAGTGCAGGTAATATAGATATTATTGCTATAAAAGAGACCTGGTTCAACCTGAAAGATAGAGAAATGTCTTCTGAGTGCAACATACAGGGTTATAAACTATTCCACACTGATAGGGTCAACAGGAAGGGTGGTGGAGTGGCGATGTATGTGAGAGATAATTTAAATTGTTGTGTTAGACAAGATATAAGATTAGAAACATCGGACACAGAATCTGTTTGGCTACAGTTAATCTTGAGTCTAGTGACTTTCTTGATACGGTTCAGGAATGTTTTTTAAAACAGTTTGTGACAGAACCAACTAGAGGTAGCAACTTGCTTTATTTGGTTCTTGTCAACAAATAATCACTAATTAATAATCTTGAGGTTAATGAAGAGCTTGGGAAAAGCGATCACAAATCACTTAGTTTCAATATATCATGGAATTACCCAGGTAACTGCAATCAAGTCTATGTTCCAGACTTTCGCTTAGCCGACTTCATGTGGCTGAGAAATTACCTAGGTTGGCTAAATTGGGATGACCTGACTATGGGTCAGGTAGGTGGTTTTGGTTGCCAATATGACGTTTTCCAGAGCGTAGTTCTAGCTGCCCAGACAACTTTTGTTCCGAGTAGGGAAATTAGATCTAACAAAAATGATCCTAAATGGATGAACAATAGATTAAAACATCGCATTGGTCAAAAGAGAGGCATATATAGGCGTATCAAAAGAGGGGATGGACAGATAAGAAATCAATATTTTCAATTAAAGAGAGAAATAAAAAAAGGAATAAGAAAAGCAAAAAGGGATTATGAGGCTAAGGTCGCAAGGGATTTGAAGACTAACCCAAAAGGGTTCTTTCAGGTATACAGAAGTAAGATTAGGGACAAGATAGGCCCACTTAAAAGTAACTCAGGACAGATCACGGACAGTGATAAGGATATGTGGGAAATTTTCAATACTTACTTCCTCTCAGTTTTTACTCAGGAAGATACTAGCGTAATTCCAGAAATAATAAATTATGTAGAACAGGAAGATAATAGACTATGCTCGATTGGGGTAACTAGTGACATGGTCCTCAGACAAATAGAGAAATTAAAACCTAACAAATCCCCAGGCCCTGATGAACTGTTTGCAAGAGTTTTAAAGGAGTGTAAAGAGGAACTTAGCAAACCTTTGGCAAATCTTTTCAATATATCACTACTAACTGGCATAGTGCCAGAAAAGTGGAAAAGGCAAATGTAATACCTATTTACAAGGCAGGTGACAGGTCCTTAGCTTCGAACTATAGACCAATAAGCCTTACCTCCATAGTTGGTAAATTTATGGAATCAATAATTGCCGAGGCAATTCGTAGCCATCTTGAAAGGCATAAATTGATTAATGAATCTCAACACGGTTTTACTAAGGGCGTTCCTGTCTTACGAATTTACTAACATTTTCACTAAGGTGTTTGAGGAGGTAGATCATGGTAATGAATATGATATTGTGTATATGGACTTCAGTAAGGCTTTCGATAGAGTTCCACATCAGAGGCTATTGAGGAAACTTAAGGCACACGGAATAGGAGGAGAAATTTTTTCCTGGGTAGAGGCATGGTTGACAAATAGGCGCAGAGAGTTTGCATAAATGGGGAGAAATCAGAATGGGGGCACGTCTCAAGCGGTGTCCCACAGGGTCAGTTTGAGCCCCTGTTGTTTACAATTTACATAAACGACATAGATGAGGGAATAAATAGCAACATAAGCAAATTTGCTGATGACACCAAAATAGGCCGTCCAATTCATTCTAATGAGGACATTAGAGCACTCCAGGATGATTTGAATAGACTGATGCAGTGGTCGGAGAAGTGGCAGATGCAGTTTAATGTAGACAAATGCAAAGTTCTAAATGTTGGGCAGGACAATAACCATGCCACATATAAACTGAATAATGTAGATCTTATTACTTGTGATTGCGAAAGGATTTAGGAGTTCTGGTTAGTAGTAATCTGAAGCCAAGACAACAGTGCATAAGTGTTCGCAATGAAGCTAACAGAATCCTTGGCTTCATATCCAAGAAGTATATATAATAGAAGTCCTCAGGTTGTTCTTCAACTCTATATATCTTTGGTTAGGCCTCATT
>WNWK01034894.1:0-20150 GCA_009830355.1 Cherax destructor
TTTGTGTTAGTGGCACACACAACATCTCTGCTCCTCTCTAAGGACCCACGGAGAAATGTTGTCCGGTCCCACCGCTTTTGAGGTATCGAGTTCACATAGCAGCTTCTTCACCTCCTCCTCGGTTGTGTGTATTTCATCCAGCACTTGTTGGTATACCTCCCTATTCTGAATTCCTGGAGTCCTTCCTGTCTCCTGTGTAAATACTTCTTTAAATCTCATGTTGAGCTCCTCACATACCTCTTGGTCGTTTATTGTGAACTCCCCACCTTCCTTTCTCAGCCTGATTACCTGGTCCTTGACTGTTGTTTTCCTCCTGATGTGGCTATACAACAGCTTCGGGTCAGACTTGACTTTTGATGCTATATCATTTTCATATTGTCGCTGAGCCTCCCTTCTTACCTGTGCATATTCGTTTCTTGCTCTTCGGCTAATCTCTTTATTTTCCTGGGTCTTTTGTCTTCTGTACTTTTTCCATTCTCTATTACACTTACTTTTTGCCTCCCTACACCTCTGGGTGAACCAAGGACTCGTTCTGGTCTTCCCATTACTTCTGTTTCCCTTGGGGACAAACCTCTCCTCTGCCTCTTTGCATTTGGTTGTCACATATTCCATCATTTCTTTTACTGGTTTTCTGCCAATTCTCTCTCGCACTGAACGTCTTGTAGGAAGTTCCTCATGCCTGTGTAGTCCCCCTTTTGTAGTTTCGTTTCTCCTTCCTATTCCTGCTCCCTCTCCACTTGTAGCTCAACTATATAATCAAAACACAGAACCAAATGATCACTAGCTAGAAGGGGCCTTTCATACGTGATATCCTCGATGTCCGAACTACTCAAGGTGAATACTAGGTCCAGTCTTGCTGGATCATCCCCACCTTTCTCTCTGGTAGTGTCTCTAACATGTTGATGCATGAGGTTTTCCAGTACCACATCCATCATCTTGGCTCTCCATGATTCAGGACCCCATGGGGCTCTAGGTTTTCCCAATCAATCTCTTTGTGATTGAAATCACCCATAACTAGTAACTTTGCTCTCCCCATGTGGGCTCTTCTGGCTACCTCGGCTAGTGTGTCTACCATTGCTCTGTTGCTCTCGTCGTATTCTTCTCTTGGCCTCCTGCAGTTCTGTGGAGTGTGTGTGTGTGTGTGTTTGTGTGTGTGTGTGTGTGTGTGTGTGTGTGAGTGTATGTGTGTGTGTGTGTGTGTGTGTGTGTGTGTGTGTGTGTGTGTGTGTGTGTGTGTGTGTGTGTGTGTGTGTGTGCAGCCTGAGGCCGAGGGACTGATTACCTCAAACTCCTCCTAACCTTCAACCATTCTTCTTTGTATTGGACTGATGAAGCCGCTGTATGGCAAGACGACCCCACAAATAAAGACACACAAGTGTTGCACATGTGTCTATTTCATCCCCCTGTTGTACAACACTCTGGTTCCTTTCCAAAGTTCTTGTGTTTCTACAACACTCTGGTTCCTTTCCAAAGTTCTTGTGTTTCTACAACACTCTGGTTCCTTTCCACAGTTCTTGTGTTTCTACAACACTCTGGTTCCTTTCCACAGTTCTTGTGTTTCTACAACACTCTGGTTCCTTTCCACAGTTCTTGTGTTTCTACAACACACTGGTTCCTTTCCACAGTTCTTGTGTTTCTACAACACTCTGGTTCCTTTCCAAAGTTCTTGTGTTTCTAGTCTCCACTGCCTGAATAGTCCTTTTTCGATATTTTTCTTAAACGAATACAAGTTTTGTAAACTCGGGCGAAATTAAATTTATGTTCTTTCAAAATTTTTGCCAATGTCGTGAGGTCTGTGCACGTTGAGTTGTTGACTTACTGAGATTACGTATTGCGAACCTTTGGTGAGACGCCATTGTATGCCGCGTACTTGGACGAGTTGAAATGCGTATGTATGTATGTGTCGCTTTTATAAAGCATGAAATATCCTTGTCTCTCAAGGTTATAGGTGAGTGATGTGCTTATTACTGCATAACGTAAATAAATGTCCTGGCTCCTATTAACCTGCCTTGTCTAGGGGCATTTAAAATGTTAAACCACATAAATCAACCTATGGCCAAGCTTGTTTCTTCACATAAATTATGAAGGATTAATTAAATGGTCAGTATTATTAACTAGGAGGAACGGCACAAAAATTCACCAATCACCAAATACACATTTTAGGCCACCTTCAAAATATTACTCACTAGCACACTGTTACTAGTAGTTTAGATGTATGTAAATAGTGGGGCTATGACATTCTCCCTTCTGCCGGCCTTTAAGCCTGCAGGAAAAGTACTCCACGAGTACTCCGCTACACAGGCCCCTGCACACTAGCACCTGACAGGTAAACATGAGACTACCAAACCTAATAAAATAACCTATGGCCTAACCTACCCCAAACTCAACATATCTACCGTGACGTCTTATGACGTCTTGCTACAGTCGCTGCACTTCTCGTACTGAGACACAAACACAACAGAACCAATCCCGTAAACTGACATTATATAGGGACCGTAAGTGACACTAGTGTGCGTGACACTAAAGTGAGTGACTGGTGTGAGTGACACTAAAGTGAGTGACTGGTGTGAGTGACACTGGGGTGAATGACACTGGCGTGAGTGACACTGGTGTGAGTGACACTGGTTTCAGTGACACTGGTGTGAGTGAAACTGGTGTGAGTGGCATTAGTGTGAGTGACACAAGTGTGAGTGACACCTGTGTGAGTGACACTGGTATGAGTGACACCTGTGTGAGAGACACTGGTGTTAGTGACACCGATGTGAGTGACACTGGTGTGACACCTGTGTGAGTGACACTAGTGTGAGTGAAACTTGTGTAAGTGACACTAGTGTGAGTGACACTGGTGTGAGTGACACTAGTGTGAGTGACACTGGAGTGTGACACTGGTGTGAGTGACACTATTGTGAGTGACTGGTGTGAGTTACACTGGTGTGAGTGACACCGGTGTGAGTGACAATGGCGTGAGTGACACTGGTGTGAGTGACACCAGTGTGAGTGACACCGCTGAGTGACACTGGTGTGAGTGACACTGGTGTGAGTGACACCTGTGTGAGTGACACCGGTGTGAGTGAAACTGATGTGAGTGACACCGATGTGAGTGACACTGGTGTGAGTGATGCTGGTGTGACACCGGTGTGAGTGACACTGGTGTAACACTAGTGTGACACTGGTGTGACACTAGTGTGAGTGACACTGGAGTGTGTGACACTGGTGTGAGTGACACTAGTGTGAGTGACACTGGAGTGTGTGACACTGGTGTGAGTGACACTAGTGTGAGTGACACTGGTGTGAGTTACACTGGTGTGAGTGACACAGGTGTGAGTGACACTTGTGTGAGTGACACTGGTGTTAGTGACACTGGTGTGAGTGACACTGGTGTGAGTGACACTGGTGTGTGACACTAGTGTGAGTGACACTGGAGTGAGTGACACTGGTGTGAGTGACACTGGTGTAAGTGACACTAGTGTGAGTGACACTGGAGTGAGTGGCACTGGTGTGAGTGACACTGGTGTGAGTGACACTGGAGTGAGTGACACTGGTGTGAGTGACACTGGTGTGAGTGACACTGGTGAAAGTAACATGGTCGTTATATACATAATAAATATTAACAAAGTGAAGTTGGTTCCTCTTTGAACATTGGTGTCCATGTGATAACTTGTCAATTCCAAATCACATCTGATTCAAAATCACATTTACTTCAAAATCCAATTTGCGTCCAATCTTCGACTCCAATGTTCCACCTCCCAGTGTTCCAACTCCCAGTGTTCCACCTCCCAGTGTTCCACATCCCAGTGTTCAACCTCCCAGTGTTCCACCTCCCAGTGTTCAACCACCCTGTGTTCCACCTCCCAGTGTTCCACCACCCAGTGTTCCACCTCCTGGTGTTCCTCCTTCCAGTGTTCCACCACCCAGTGTTCCATCACTCTGTGTTCCACCTCCCAGTGTTCCACCACCCTGTGTTCCACCTTCCAGTGCTAAACCTCCCAGTGTTCCACCTCTCAGTGTTCCACCTCCCAGTGTTCCACCTCCCAGTGTTCCACCTCCCAGGGTTCTACATCCCAGTGTTCAACCTTCCAGTGTTCCACCTCCCAGTGTTCAACCTCCCTGTGTTACACCTCCCAGTGTTCCACCATCCAGTGTTCCACCTCCCAGTGTTCCATCCTTCCAGTGTTCCACCACCCAGTGTTCCACACTCCTGTGTTCCACCTCCCAGTGTTCCAACCACCCGTGTTCCACCTTCCAGTGTTCCACCTCCCAGTGTTCCACCTCCCAGTGTTCCACCTCCCAGTGTTCCACCTCCCAATGTTCCACCTCCCAGTGTTCCACCACCCAGTGTTTCACCTTCCAGTGTTCCCCCTCCCAGAGTTCTACCAAGTGTTCCACCTTCCAGTGTTCCATCTCGCAGTGTTCCACCACCCAGTGTTCCACCTTCCAGTGTTCCACCTTCCAGTGTTCCACCACCCAGAGATCCACCTTCCAGTGTTCCACCTCCCAGTGTTCCACCTCCTGGTGTTCCACCTTCCAGTGTTCCACCTTCAAGTGTTCCATCTCCCAGTGTTCAACCTTCCAGTGTTCCACCTTCCAGTGTTCCACCTCCCAGTGCTCCACCTTCCAGTGTTCCACCTCCCAGTGTTCCATCTCCCAGTGTTCCACCTCCCAGTGTTCCACCACCCAGTGTTCCACCTTCCAGTGTTCCACCTTCCAGTGTTCCACCTTCCAGTGTTCCACCTTCGTGTTCCACCACCCAGAGTTCCACCTTCCAGTGTTCCACCTTCCAGTGTTCCACCTCTCCGTGTTCCACCTCCCAGTGTTCCACCTTCCAGTGTCCCACCTTCAAGTGTTCCATCTCCCAGTGTTCCACCTCCCAGTGTTCCACCACCCAGTGTTCAAACTCCCAGTGTTCCCCCTCCCAGTGTTCCCCCTCCCAGTGTTCCACCACCCAGTGTTCCACCTCCCAGTGTTCCTCCTTCCAGTGTTCCACCACCCAGTGTTCCACCACTCTGTGTTCCACCTCCCAGTGTTCCACCTTCCAGTGTTCCACCTCCCAGTGTTCCATCTGCAAGTGTTCCACCTTCCAGTGTTCCACCTTCCAGTGTTCCACCTTCCAGTGTTCCACCTCCCAGTGTTCCATCTCCCAGTGTTCCACCTCCCAGTGTTCCACCTCCCAATGTTCCACCTCCCAGTATTCCACCTTCCAGTGTTCCACCTCCCAGTGTTCCATCTCCCAGTGTTCCATCTCCCAGTGTTCCACCTTCCAGTGTTCCACCTTCCAGTGTTCCACCTCCCAGTGTTCCACCACCTAGTGTTGCACCTTCCAGTGTTTCACCTCCCAGTGTTCCACCTCCCTGTGTTCCACCTCCCAGTGTTCCACCTTACAGTGTTTCACCTCCCAGTGTTCCACCAACCAGTGTTCCACCTCCCAGTGTTCCACCTCAAATTGTTCCACCTTCCAGTGTTCCACCTTCCAGTGTTTCACCTCCCAGTGTTCCACCTCCCAGTGTTCCACCTCCCAGTGTTCCACCTCCCAGTATTACACCTTCCAGTGTTCCACCTCCCAGTGTTCCATCTCCCAGTGTTCCATCTCCTAGTGTTCCACCTTCCAGTGTCCCACATCCCAGTGTTCCACCTCCCAGTATTCCACCTTCCAGTGTTCCACCTCCCAGTGTTCCACCTCCCAGAGTTCCACCTCCCAGTGTTCCACCTCCCAGTATTCCACCTCCCAGTGTTCCACCTCCCAGTATTCCACCTTCCAGTGTTCCACCTCCCAGTGTTCCACCTGCCAGTGTTCCACCTGCCAGTGTTCCACCTCCCAGTGTTCCACCTCCCAGTGTTCCACCTCCCAGTGTTCCACCTTCCAGTGTTCCACCTCCTAGTGTTCCACCTGCCAGTGTTCCACCTCCCAGTGTTCCATCTCCCAGTGTTCCATCTCCCAGTGTTCCACCTTCCAGTGTCCCACCTCCCAGTGTTCCACCTCCCAGTATTCCACCTTCCAGTGTTCCACCTCCCAGTGTTCCACCTCCCAGAGTTCCACCTCCCAGTGTTCCACCTCCCAGTATTCCACCTCCCAGTGTTCCACCTTCCAGTGTTCCACCTCCCAGTGTTCCACCTTCCAGTGTTCCACCTTCCAGTGTTCCACCTCCCAGTGTTCCACCTCCCAGAGTTCCACCTCCCAGTGTTCCACCTCCCAGTGTTCCACCTTCCAGTGTTCCACCTCCCAGTGTTCCACCTGCCAGTGTTCCACCTCCCAGTGTTCACAGTCTAACATAATCACGAGATCAAGTGACAGTTCACAAAGGTATGACAATGACACGATGTCTGTCGATACCTGCAGTACTAACTGTCAAGCTAACAGCTGTTTCCCAGCTATCGTTAGTAAGCTAAGGGCTGCTTACGGTATAACTGCCCTCTCAATTACGACAAAACAGTCGAGTAATACACTTAGCGACTCCGGTGTTCACAAACTATTGGAATACGTAAAATACTGCTGGCACCGACGTATTTTGGAGAGGCTGAAGTTAAAGTCTAGTTCTGAGGCTCAGTTATTGCGTCACTTTTTTTAGAACGGTGGATAGAAACTCCACTGGTTTTTTTGTAATTCATTTATTATTTGCAAATTCATGTGTTGTGCAATATGCAAATTCACGTTAGGAAGAACGTTAGGTAGGTCTGGATGCAGGTGTCAATTCTGTGTAATACAGTGCCTTTCTAAACGCTTTTGAGAGCTCAATCACATTATTAGGGAATTACTTATACCTAGCAATGAGTAGG
Source organism: Cherax destructor (assembly GCA_009830355.1). NCBI lineage: Eukaryota > Metazoa > Arthropoda > Malacostraca > Decapoda > Parastacidae > Cherax > Cherax destructor. The sequence continues at coordinate 6,772 of WNWK01034894.1, forward strand.
TACCTGGGTGTTAGGTGATTGTTGTGGGTCGCATCGTGGGGACAAGATTGACCTAAGTTGCCAGAAATGCTCTACATAACCTCGGAGTTTATATATATATATATATATATATATATATATATATATATATATAATAATATAATAATATATATATATATATATATATATATATATAATATATATATATATATATTTATTTCTGTGTGTGATGTATATAAAAAGATGGAGAGGGAGCAGTAGATGAGAGGAATGAGGCGAGGCGAGAGAGATGGACATGAAAGTGAGGGAAGGAATGCGGTGTGAGTGTAGAGAACTTAAAGGAATGATGAATGGTGATGGGATGGTCGGTGTGGATGGTAGGTGCTGATGGCATGGTGGGAGAGAATGATAGGTAGTCATACTACTGGGAACACCAATAGTGTACTTGTACACTGTTCTAAACGATAGTTTCACCTCTCTCGACCACTCACTAAACCCACTCTCGACCACTCACTAAACCCACTCTCGACCACTCACTAAACCCACTCTCGACCACTCACTAAACCCACTCTCGACCACTCACTAAACCCACTCTCGACCACTTACTAAACCCACTCTCGACCACTCACTAAACCCCCTGTTGACCACTCACTAAACCCACTCTCGACCACTCACTAAACCCCCTCTCGACCACTCATTAAACCCACTCTCGACCACTTTCTGAACCCACTCTCCACCACTCACTAAACCCACTCTCGACCACTCACTAAACCCACTCTCGACCACTCACTAAATCCACTCTCGACCACTCATTAAACCCACTCTCGACCACTCACTAAACCACTCTCGACCACTTACTAAACCCACTCTCGACCACTCATTAAAACCACTCTCCATCACTTACTAAACCCACTCTCGACTTCTCACTAAATCCACTCGACCATTCATTAAACCCACTTCGACCACTACTAAACCACTCTCGACCACTCACTAAACCCATCTCGACCACTCACTAAATCCACTCTCGACCACTCATTAAACCCACTTTCGACCACTCACTAAACCCACTCTCGACCACTTACTAAACCCACTCTCGACCACTCATTAAAACCACTCTCCATCACTTACTAAACCCACTCTCGACTTCTCACTAAATCCACTCTCGACCACTCATTAAACCCACTCTCGACCACTTACTAAACCCACTCTCGACCACTCACTAAATCCACTCTCGACCACTCACTATACCCTCTCGACCACTCACTAAACCCACTCTCGAACACTCACTTAACCCTCTCTCGACCACTCACTAAACCCACTCTCGATCACTTACTAAACACACTCTCGACCACTCACTAAATCCACTCTCAACCACTCACTAAACCCCCTCTGACCACTCACTGAACCCACTCTTGACCACTCACTAAACCCCCTCTCGACCACTCACTAAACCCACTCTCGACCACTCACTATACCCACTCTCGACCACTCACTAAACCCACTCTCGAGCACTCACTAAACCCACTCTCGACCACTCACAATACCCAATCTAGACCACTCACTATACCCACTCTCGACCACTCACTACACCCACTCTCGACCACTCACTATATCCACTCTCGACCACTCACTAACCCCACTCTCGACCACTCACAATACCCACTCTCGACCACTCACTATACCCACTCTCGACCACTCACTATACCCACTCTCGACCACTCACTAAACTCACTCTCGACCACTCATTATACCCTCTCGACCACTCACTATACCCACTCTCGACCACTCACTATACCCTCTCGACCACTCACTATACCCACTCTTGACCACTCACTATACCCACTCTCGACCACTCACTATACCCACTCTCGTCCACTCACTATACCCACTCTCGACCACTCACTTTACCCACTCTCGACCACTCACTATACCCACTCTCGACCAATCACTATACCCTCTCGACCACTCACTATAAACACTCTTGACCACTCACTATACCCTCTCGACCACTCACTAAACCCCCTGTTGACCACTCACTACACCGACTCTCGACCACTCACTAAACCTTTCTCGACCACTCACTAAACCCACTCTCGACCACTCACTAAATCCACTCTCGACCACTCACTATACCCTCGCGACCACTCACTATACCATCTCGACCACTCACTATACCCACTCTCGACCACTCACTATACCCTGTCGACCACTCACTATACCCACTCTCGACCACTCACTATACCCACTCTCGACCACTCACTATACCCTCTCGACAACTCACTATACCCAATCTCGACCACTCACTATACCCACTCTCGACCACTCACTATACCCTCTCGAACACTCATTATACCCACTCTCGACCACTCACTATACCCACTCTCGACCACTCACTATACCCACTCTCGACCACTCACTATACCCACTCTCGACCACTCACTATACCCACTCTCGACCACTCACTATACACTCTCGACCACTCACAATACCCACTCTGACCACTCACTATACACACTCGACCACTCACTATACCCACTTCGACCACTACTATACCCACTCGACCACTCACTATACCACTCTCGACCCTAATATACCCACTCTCGACCACTCACTATACCCACTCACATACTACTTCGACCACTCACTATACCCTCTGACCACTCATTATACCCACTCTCACACTCACTATACCCACTCTGACCACTCACTATACCCTCTCGACCACTTACTATACCTCTTCACCACTCACTATACCCACTTCGACCACTCACTATACCCACTCTCGACACTCACTATACCCACTCTCGACCACTCACTATCACTCGACCTCAATACCACTCTAGATCTCATTATACCACTCGACCACTTACTATACCCACTCTCGACCACTCACTATACCTACTCGACCACTCACTATACCTCTCGACCACTCACTATACCACTCTCGACCACTCACTATACCCACTCGACCACTCACTATACCCATCTCGACCACTCACTATACTCTCTCGACCACTCACTATACCCACTCTCGACCACTCATTATACCACTCTCGACCACTCACTATACCCACTTCGACCACTCACTATACCACTCTCGACCACTCATTATACCCTCTCGACCACTCACTATACCCCTCTCGACCACTCACTCACCCATCTCGACCACTCACTATACCCTCTCGACCACTCACTATACCACTCTCGACAACTCACTATACCCACTTCGACCACTTACCCACTCTCGACCACTCACTATACCCACTCTCGACCACTCACTATACACTCTCGACCACTTACTATACCCTCTCGACCACTCACTATACCCAGTCTCGTCCTCTCACTATACCCTCTCGACCACTCACTATGCTCACTCTCGACCACTCACTATACCCTCTCGACTACTCACTATACCCACTCTCGACCACTCACTATACCCACTCTCGACCACTCACTATACCCACTCTCGACCACTCACTATACACTCTCGACCACTCACTATACCCACTCTCGACCACTCACTATACCCACTCTCGACAACTCACTATACCCACTCTCGACCACTCACTATACCCACTCTCGACCACTCACTATACCCACTCTCGACCACTCACTATACCCACTCTCGACCACTCACTATACACTCTCGACCACTCACAATACCCACTCTAGACCACTCACTATACCCACTATCGACTACTTACTATACCCACTCTCGACCACTCACTATACACTCTCGACCACTCACTATACCCACTCGACCACTCACTATACCCACTCTCGACCACTCACTATACCCACTCTCGACCACTCACTATACCCTCTCGACCACTCACTATACCCACTCGACCACTCACTATACCCACTCTCGACCACTCACTATATCCACTCTCGACCACTCACTATACACAATCTCGACCACTCACTATACCCACTCTCGACCACTCACTATACCCTCTCTCAACTACTCACTATACCCACTCTCGACCACTCACTATACCCACTCTCGACCACTTACTAAACCCACTCTCGACCACTCACTATACCCACTCTCGACCACTCACTAAACCCAAGAAACATAACTGATAAATCTTTTAAAATAGCTAGAAATACTTTTTACAATCCAAAAAGGGACAACCAACCTTTTTCAACCAAAAATATGTTGGTTCTCCCTTACCATGAAAACTTGGTTGATATGCCTTCCTTTCTTAAGAATGTTAATATCAAAGTTGTATTTAAAAATCTTGATACAGTAAAAAGACTTTTTATAAAAATTCCCCCAAAATGCTGACGGATGTGTCTATAAGATTCCCTGTAAAATATGCGATAAAGTTTATTATGGTCAAACTGGTAAAAGTCTTGAATTAAGATTAAAACAACATAAATATAGCATTAGAACTGGACAAGATTCTAATGCTCTATTTATTCATGTGAGAGATTTTAACCATCCAATTGATTTTCAAAATGCTGAGAAGGTTGTATCAAGCTAGTCCATGGTTGAGAGAAATATAATAGAATCATGTTTCATTAAAAGCAGTTTTGAAAATAATATGAATATTTCTTTTGGTTTATATAAATTGGATTCATTTATAATTAATAAAATTTGGGAAGAATTTAATGATAAATTGGACTAATCTTAATTCTTGGGAAGAGTTTCATGTCCTTTGTTAGTGTGATGTGACTGTGAGGTGTTGTCTTTGTTAGTGTTGATGTGACTGTGAGGTGTAGTCTTTGTTAGTGTTGATGTGACTGTGAGGTGTAGTCTTTGTTAGTGTTGATGTGACTGTGAGGTGTATCTTGCCCCTTTATAAGCCTTCTTGTCATGTTTCCTTTTATAGTTCCTTGATAATGTGTTTAGTCACGAATGCGCTTGGAATTCTTCTATTTTCTATGTTTTATATATATATATATATATATATATATATATATATATATATATATATATATATATATATATATATATATATATATATATATATATTATTGTTTTTTATTAACACATCGGCCGATTCCCACCAAGACAGGGTGGCCGAAAAGAAAACTCTCATCATCATTCACTCCATCACTCTCTTGTCAGAGGGTGCTTTACACTACAGTTATAAAACTGCAACATTAACACCCTCCTTCAGAGTGCAGACACTGTACTTCCCATCTCCAGGACTCAAGTCCGGCTTATGTGTATATATATATATATATATATATATATATATATATATATATATATATATATATATATATATATATATATATATATATATATTATATATATATAATTTCGAGAGTGTATAAATCTGTAGTGGAGGGAAGGCGGGGTAGGGGTCAGCCTAGGAAGGTTGGAGGGAGGGGTAAAGGAAGTTTTGTGTGCGAGGGGCTTGGACTTCCAGCAAGCATGTGTGAGCGTATTTGATAGGAGTGAATGGAGACAAATGGTTTTTAATACTTGACGTGCTGTTGGAGTGTGAGCAAAGTAACATTTATGAAGGGATTCAGGAAACCGGCAGGCCGGACTTGAGTCCTGGAGATGGGAAGTACAGTGTCTGCACTCTGAAGGAGGGGTGTTAATGTTGCAGTTTTATAACTGTAGTGTAAAGCACCCTCTGGCAAGACAGTGATGGAGTGAATGATGATGAAAGTTTTTCTTTTCGGGCCACCCTGCCTTGGTGGGAATCGGCCGATGTGTTAATAAAAAAAAAATATATATATATATATATATATATATATATATATATATATATATATATACACATACATACATATAGTTTGTTTTGCTCCAAACCCATTACGACCAGGTCACAGGCCATTCTTAACCTGTGTTCGTAATATATGTCAGGGTAAGTTTGTATGAGTACAGTTAGACTTAATATTTGATTTTTAGACAGTCCCACCATTAATGGGCTATGGTCCTTGAGGAGGACAGAATTATGAAGCTTAACTTGAACTTCTGAAATGGTGTGGAAGGAATCAGGTCGTCTACATAGGCAGAGGACAGAGTCATTACTGGGACTTTATGTGGATTATTAAATATTTTAATCTGATTTATGTGGTAAATTTTACTTTTCGAGGGTTTATCAAGGGAGCTGCCACATAATTTATATCAGAGGTTTTACTTATAATGTACATGGGTCCCATAAATCTAGGTTTTAAGGTGTGGCCAGGTACAGGTTCCTGCACCAGCACCTTGTCTCCTGGATTGAAGGAGCGAAACTTTCTGCCATACCTCTGTTTCATATTGTTTTGAACAGATTTTAAGTTAGCCTTAACCAACTGACTGACCACCTGCAACCTTGAAGAAGGGTTGTAGAGTGTTATGCAGACATCTCCCATCCATCCTTCCTTGAGCACTTGAAGAGGACCTCGTACCACCTACACGGGTCAGACGGTTGGTGCCTGAATATACTCTCCTAAATCTGCCCAAACAATATCTGCAGTGTTGTTGGCAAATTCCTCGTTCCATTGGCATGGAATATCAACGAACTCTCACTACTGCACAGTTTCGTGACATTATTCATACCAAATTAAGAGTTGAAGCAACTATGGTACACCAAACTGAGGTATCTCCCGTTACAGGAGTAATTAATCGCCGCTCTCCTCTTAGGTTCCTTCGTAATGTGGGATGGTTAACACCAGAGCAAAACAAACTCAGCAGATAGGCTATAACTTGTATTTCCTTCACCAGATATATACAAATATTTACACATATGTACTATTACGAACACAGGTAATAATGGCCTGTTGACCTGGCTGTAATGGGTTTGGAGCGAAATAAACACAGCAGTAATATTTAATTTGTATTTTCCTTCACCAATTACGTATATACTATATATATATATATATATATATATATATATATATATATATATATATATATATATATATGTGTGTGTGTGTGTGTGTGTGTGTACACTTATGTACACTATGTACAGGAGTTGAATATAAGAGTACCACGTGGTAATAAAGACAAAGACAGAAGCCCGAGAAAGATAGCACCGTGCTTCAACCAGCTTAGAGGTAAGTCTGGCAAAAGCTGACTGTGAGTGAACCACTTCGCACCAGCATTTGGCAGCTCATCTATGATTGGACAATGAACCAAAGTACTGATTTAACGGTGGGTACCCTTACCATTAAACCCTTATCACCTAGTTTGCTGGTTGGGAGGCAGCCTATATGGGAGTGTGTACATAAGCCGAATAAAGTGTAACATACTCTTTGCATGCCACATGTACATATGTACAAAGATTGGAATAGTTATATTTATATTCTGCTAGACAACTATTACAACCTCAGGTTCTCAAGGCCTGTTATCCTGAGTGTAAAAGGGAGCTTGGAGCAAAGTAAACACAGTAGAAAAAATTTGAATTGTATTTTCCTTCACCAAGTATATATAGATTTATACAAGTATGTACACTATATACAGCAGAATAGGTATTAGTGCACGCCACGGTAGTCAAGGCAAAACAGCAGCCAAGAGACAAGAGACAACCGTGCAGCAACCAGCACAGAATGGAAATGACAATGGTAAAACGTGTGTGGTAACCATGTCACCTTTACAATTGCCAGATTTACATTATGATTGGCTGAACCTAGGTGCTGATTTGATGATGGGGCCCCGATCGTCAAACCCTTAGCAACATGGTTTGCTGGTTGGTGAGGCAGCCTAAATGGGTGTGTTAACATGTTCCGAATAAGGTGACATACTCTTTGCATGCAACAACAACTTTACTAGTAAAGATCTTCAATTTTATCTATTTGGTTTGTGATCTCGAATTCTTATATTACAACTTCTTGTTACAAAACCAGAAACAGGCCAGATGTTAGAAGGGGATAAATTAGTTGGCCCTCTAGCATGCTCTGGAGACGTTTGTTGAGGACACTTTTTGTAACACTGTATATATCTGGTGAAGGCAAATATAAATAATAGTTTGCTCCATTTCCCATTACGACCAGGTCTCACATGCCATTCTTACCTGTGTTCGTAATATTCACTCATCAGTAATAATGAGTACCTGGCTGTTAGTGGACTGGTGTGGGTCGCATTCTGGGACAAAACTGACCTAATTTGCCCGAAATACTCAGCACAACAAGCGGCTTTCTATATACTACTGTAGTAGTATGTCATTGGTGTCAGCTAGGCCTGTATACCATGTACATGTACTTGTAGAAATAAAGATATTATTATTATTATTATTAATATTATTATTATTATTATTATTGTTATTATTATTATTATTATTATACGCCTACTAGTTGGCAACTGTTTGGTGTGACGCCTTTATTAGTATAGTATGTTTTAAATCTATTGAAGTCTATGTTATGGAAATAATGGAAATACTAAGTCACTCTGACTTTTTGGGTTATCCTTATTTCTCTACACATATGCTGCTATATATGATAATCTGTGTAAATGTATTTGTGTATACCTGAATAAACTTACTTACTTACTTACTTAACTGGCAGTTTACTTACTAGTGTTGATGCGACAGATGTTTAGTAAGAATTAAAACAATTTGTTACTCTATTTGTTTCGTGGCATACATCGTTATCGATATTCAGTACTAATGTTACATCTATCTACGGGTTTATGGCTATACCTTAGCTGTTTTAGTTGTTGCCAGAGCTTTCTGGGGTTATTCTTGAGCTCTTCGATTTTTGAGAAATAGTGCCTTGCCTTTTCTCCTTTTATAAGCCTCTGCACTCTGTTCCTCACACTTTGAAATTAATTTAGTAAAGTAAAGTAAAGTAAATTTTATTTATTTGCAATTTTACATAGATATTGGTAGTTACAATCATAAACTGAAGTGCAAGGAGAGCCACTGACATGCCATGGTGAAGTGCAAGGAGAGCCACTGACATGCCATGGTGAAGTGCAAGGAGAGCCAGTGACATGCCATGGTGAAGTGCAAGGAGAGCCACTGACATGCCATGGTGAAGTGCAAGGATAGCCACTGATTTGCCATGGTGAAGTGCAAGGAGAGCCACTGACATGCCATGGCATTAGGGGCAGCTTAATCTAATGACTTATAGACTATGTACATAATATTAGAGAAATTGATTGAGTTTATTCTAGTTATATATTTGATTTCAAAATACAATATGATGATATTATACTGTTAAAATTACAATATAATGATATTAATTGAAATTATCTTAAGGAAAATAACACTGAGCATTTTTTAAAGTAATTTATAGTATGAGTATTTAGTTTTGGGTGAGTTGGGGGTAACATAATAGTAGCATATTAGTAAAAATTGAAATTATCTTAAAGGAAAATAATATTGAGCATTTTTTAAAGTAGTTTACAGAATGAGCATTTAGCTTAGGGTGAGTAGGTGGTTTTTGAGAAGAGTCTTAAATTGATTTTCAGACAAGGTTATCGTAATATTTACTGGTAATGAATTCCAGATTCTGGGGCCCTTTATGTGCATAGAATTTTTACATTGGTTGGTATGGACTCGGGGTATATCAAAGAGTGATCTGTGTCTTGTATTGTGGTCATGGGTCCTATTAAAGTTGTTGAGAATTTTGAGCGGAGGGTTTATATTAGAGTGTAGAGTTTTATGTATGTAGTAGGCACAAGAATAAGTATGAATGTTCTCTAGGGTGAGTAGTTTTAGACTTTTGAATATTGGTGGAGTATGCTGTCTAGAGTGGGAATATATTATCATCCTGACTGCAGCCTTTTGCTGGGTTATGAGTGGTCTAAGGTGATTTAATGTTGTTGATCCCCATGCACAAATTTCATAGGTGAGTTAAAGGTTGATAAGTGAAGGATATAGTGCAAGGAGAGCTGATTGTGGCACATAATAGCGTATCTTTGATAATATGCCGACTGTCTTTGAGATTTTCTTGGAAATTTGTTGTATGTGTGTTTGGAATTTAAGGCTACTGTCAAGGTGGATTCCTAGGAATTTTCTCTCTGTGAGTCTTGTGATGGGTGAACCATTGAGCGTTATGTTAAGTGGAACATTCGTGGCTTTGTTTCCAAACTGTATGAAGTTGGTCTTGTCAGTATTGAGATTAAGCTTGTTAGTCGTCATCCATGTTGATATTTTCTGTAATTCGGCATTAACAGTGTTGGCCAGTATGACTGGATTTGGGTGAGAGAAGACATATGTTGTGTCATCTGCAAATAATATGGGTTTGAGTAGTTGTGATGCATTCGGTAGGTCATTTATGTAAATGAGGAATAGGAGTGGCCCCCAGGACACTTCCTTGAGGGACTCCGACTGTAATTTGTTGTGTGGAAGAGTTCGCTTCATTTGTGTACACGTATTGGCTTCTGTCGCTAAGGTATGGCTTTAGGTAGTTGAGTGGGTGCCCCCTTATACCATAGTGTGCTAATTTTGTGAGCAGTAAATCATGGTCGACTGTATCAAAAGCTTTGCGTAGATCAATGAAGATTCCCAGTGGGACTTCTTTCTTCTCAAGTGTGGTGTATATTAACTCTAACATGTGTATAATAGCATCGTTTGTGCTCTTGTTGGTCCTGAATCCAAATTGACAGGGGTTGAGTACATTGTGTGAGACGAGGTAGGAATAGATCTGTCTATGAATTAATTTTCGAAGATTTTAGAAAGCAGTGGTAAATTAGAAATTGGTCTATAATTATTCAAGTCCTGTTTGATCACCTCCTTTGTGGATCGGGGTGACCCTAGCTATTTTGAGAATTGATGGGAAGGTAGAGGCTTCAAGGTATTTATTGAATAGTGTTGCTATAATTGGTGACAGTACCTGTGAAGCTTTTTTGTACATAAAATTTGGTAAGCTGTTTATGTCTCCTGGGTGTTGATTATGAGCGAGATTTCAATTGGGTTGGTAGGAGCTAGGAATAGTATATTAGGGTAGGTGTTGGTGAGGTAGTCTGTTGGACGGGTGTTCGAGCTTGGGATTTTACTCGCTAGATTCTTTCCTATGGTGGAGAAGAAAATATTGAGTCTGTTTGCTGTCTCAGTTGGTGAGAGAAGGGGTTCATCTGTGCTGCAATATCCTGTCTGTCTGCTTTAAATCTTTTTAGCAAATTATCCCTGAATTTGATATTATATAATATTTCGGCAGTTATCCAGGGTTCAGTTCTTAGTTTAATCATAACTTTTTTAACTGGTGCAAATATTATCAAGGATGACAGTGGATAAAGTTCTGAATGTTTCCCAGGCATCATTTACGTCCGTACAACTTGTGATCACTATCCAGTCACATTCGTGTATTCTATTTACCAGTGTTTCTTTACTGTAGTTTCTAGTTGACCTCGTTTTTATTGTCCTGTGTAGGCCTATCTGTTCCCTAAGGATTTTCCTGGTGCAGTAAATAATGAAATGATCAATAAGACCTGTGATAAGTCTGCCCACAATGCACTGCATATTAGGGGCTTTTGGCAAGTACACCTCTTGTAATCTCATAGTGTAGATGAATGGTTCAGAGAACCGACAAGTTATAAATTAGACACATATGCAACACTTGGGTATCTTTATTGAGGAAACGTTTCGCCACACAGTGGCTTCATCAGTCCAATACAAAGTAGAAAGGTGTAAAAAGAGGAGGAGTTTGAGGTAATCAGTCCCTAGGCCTGGAGTCGATGTGTTCAGTCCATCAATCTTGTAGAAAGTACAGCATATGTCCGTAGAGGTGGCTTATATACTGTAGTCAGGTGAGGCGAAGCAGCAGGAGGCGGGGTCATAGTGGTACCATCCACTAGTCGAAGTAGGTCTTCGTCCAAAGGTTGGACAAGTGTTGAAGAATTCGTTTGTATCAAGTTCCCAAGGTGTTGCTGTGTCAGACATGGTGTAGATGAATGGTTCAGAGAACCGACAAGTTATAAATTAGACACATATGCAACACTTGGGTATCTTTACTGGCGAAACGTTTCCTCAATAAAGATACCCAAGTGTTGCATATGTGTCTAATTTATTTGTAATCTCATAACCCATTGTAAATCTTTGTATCATGTCACAATAAACTATTATTATTATTATTATTATTATTATTATTATTATTATTATTATTATTATTATTATTATTATTATTATTATTATTATTATTATTATTATTATTATTATTATTATTATAATGTTATCAGAGCAGTTACAAAGTATGTGGTCGAGTATGGTGGCTGAGAGCTGTGTAATCGGGGTTGGTGCATTAATTAGTTGGGTGTAACTATCTAATCCCAGAATTTGCTTATACCTGTTACGTAGCCCGTTATTTTGCTGTTGATAACAGCAACACCTCAAACCATAGAATCTTCAGTTTATTGTCATTCAAATCGGGTTTTGGGTTGTAGGCTAAGTCATTTCTTATTATCTCGTGGTTATCTCGTAATTTAGGCATGAGGTTCACCTTACCTAATTGGGGATAAGCTGTTTTTGCTTCTATTTCTGCAAAAAAATAATTAATTCCTTTACAATTTCAGCCCAAAAGTAGGGAAATATAATGAATCCTGACTCTGGGGAAGGAGGATTCAGTATGGTGGCAGCCATGGTGGCCCTATATTCCAACAACAACAAAGGTTTGTAAACAGTGAGACAGTGGCCCTATAAACCCCAACAACAACAGCAGTGAGACAGTTGTTAGCGCTTCTGCTGTAACACCTACTGTACCACTGCTCCACCTGTACCACTGCTCCACCTGTACCACCTGCTGTACCATTGCTCCACCTATACCACCTGCTGTACCACTGCTCCACCTGTACCACCTGCTTGTGGTACACGTCTTATGGTTGTATTTGATAATTCTTGAACTGTTTTTACTAAGAACTCTTTAAGCATTGTTAAAATAAGATTTTGTTCTGATTTTTAACCCCGGATAGTTAGCCATCCAGGATAACCCAAGAAAGGCAGTGCGTCATCGAGGGACTGTCTGTTTTATAAGAACATAAGAACATAAGAAAGAAGGAACACTGCAGCAGGCCTACTGGCCCATGCGAGGCAGGTCCAAATCTCCAACGGCTTAAGCCCCGACCCAGCCAGGTCAGGTTACATTCACTTAAGGAGGGAACACTGCATCTGACCTAGCACAGGCTAGTCAGGACCAACTCACACCCAACCGCACCCACTCATATAATTGTCTAGTTGACCACCTGGTCAGCCGACCACCTGGTCAGGTCACTTCCACTTAAGGAATTAGTACAGCTACTGACCTGGTAATACAAGCTAGTCAGGTCCAAATTCACACCCATCCACACCCACCCATGTATTTATCTAACCTATTTTTAAAACTACACAACGTCTTAGCATCTATGACGGTACTCGGGAGTTTGTTCCACTCATCCACAACTCTATTACCAAACCAGTGCTTTCCTATATCCTTCCTGAATCTGAACTTTTCCAACTTGAAACCATTGCTGCGAGTCCTGTCTTGGCTGGATATTTCAGCACGCTATTTACATCCCCTTTATTTATTCCTGTTTT